>OVAX01004342.1:573-13824 GCA_900406405.1 Lepidium africanum | reverse complement strand
CTCTCTTCTTCCATCGGACTCTAATCTCTTATAATCTCTTCATTAATCTCTTATAATCTCTCCTTTAATCTCTTAAGTTTCAATCATTCTCACATTTACACACATATTCTTTTAACAAAATACAAGATAAAACCTAATATCTAAACATAAACATAAACATTGGGAATGATTTTAAAATGGAAAAATCAGAAAATGGCAATAAGTCTGATACATCCTAGAGATCACAAGTTGGTGTGTCAATAAAAATGTTTTTTTCACCAGTACCTCTTTTCATATTTGCGAACATAGATGGCTCCAAAGCTGTGCTAAAAAAAAAAAAAAAAGGCTCCAAAGCAAAGAATTTAAAAGCATGCGCTAAACTGGTACAAATTTAAAACATCAAGATTTATGACTTGTGAATCAAATTCTATTAAATATATACTTTCAAGTTTACATAAACAAAAACTGTCTTTCTAAGTTATTTTAATTAAGAGTACATAGATTATTTCAAGAATGTTACGATTTTGAAACATATTATGAGTAAAAACAGATCTAAACTCAATTGGTAACACAACTCTATCACAAGAAATCGGTACTAGTTTTTTCTCCTAGTTTGGAGTTTAGGCCTCTCTAGTTCTATTAGAGTCTTTGACCCTTTAGAATTTGAGCTTTTTTACCGGGAAGTTTCCATAATTCGCCGAATTTGATTGATTTGTATCCTATTTCTTTCCTTTCTTAGTTCTTATGTCTTTTTCCATAGTCTTTATACCCTAGCCGCCGCCTAGTCTGGTTGTTTGGTGATCGGTTTTCGTGTTTAGTGCCAGTAATGTCTGAAGAAATCGGTAAAGCAATGAGTGAGATGTCCATTGATGAAGAGAAGCCTTTCAAATTGAAGTGTGTCCCGAAAGGATGTGTGTTAAAAAGGAACAAGTGTAGTTTGGTGGGGAAACTCCTTAACCCCTCTATCCAAAAGATGTCGAGCTTTATATATGATATGCCAAGGTTGTGAAGGATCTATGATAGATGTCGTGGTTTTGCATTATCTAATGACAGGTTCCAATTCGATTTTGATTTGGAGGTTGATCTACTCTCTATCCGTGAACTTGGCGCATGAACTTATGCAGATTGGAGCATTGTGGTTGAACGGTGGTCATAAAAGCCGAAAGATGATGCTCTACAATTCCTTCCCTTGTGGGTGAGGTTATATGATATCCCAATACAGTGCTACGACGAGGATGCAATCAAAGAGATCGCGAGTGTACTGGATCATGTGTTGGAACTTGCCTTTGATTACAAGAAACCGCATAGTCGTGGATATATACGTCCTATAATTGGAGTAGATACGAACAAGCCCATGAAAAATAATAGATCTTTTGAGTTACGTTCAAGGGAAGTTGTGGTCATAAAGTTCGAGTATGAATGTACAAGAAAGAGATGTTACCACTGTCAGAGGCTCACCTATGAGAAGCCTAGATGCCCTTATTTACTTCCGAACCGGCAGACTTCTACTACAGTAGGACGTGTGAAAAACAGAGGAGACGATGCCTCTCTTTACATCAAAGATGACCCGCTTTTGGGCGTGCTTCCTTCAGATGATATGGGGTTAGATCCTGAAATCGGTAAGCCCAAGATTGCCAAAGTAGTTCTTGATGTATTAAGGAACTACCTATCGGCTGTAGAGCTGGGAGAGAAACAAGCTCGATAAATACGTGTTCGAAGTTGGGTCTGGAACTTGAATAACACGCCATTGGAGAAGGGTCATCTCCTTCGTCTTGAATCCCCAACTATTATCACTACAGAGCTTGACAAAGGTAAAGGACCTGTCATTGAGTTTCCAGAGAACCGTAAACAAGATCTTGGTAAGTCGAAGTTGCTTGCTGCTTTATTCAAAGCTGCGAGGGATCAAGTCAGCAAACCTTTCACATTCCATGCAAATGGCGATCGTCAGCTTGCCTTACGCCTTTCGTTGCCTAACTCTACGGTTTCCGCTACTTCTACTTCAGTAGGTGGAGTATCCGGGGTTAATTATCAGGCGCCTAAAGGTCGTAAAAGACCTAGCAAATGGAAAAGAAATTTAGCAAAAAAACAAACAATGATGGTCTACAAAGAGAAAGCTCATGTTATTGAAGAGTTGGAGACTACTCCGAAGAGGAAAACATGCGAAGAAGTTGCTGAGTGTTCTAAGGCTACATCATCCAAATGGATCAATGTCGAGGTGGTTCCCTCTAGTGAACTGCCTCAGGAGAAATGAGTCTTGTATGTTGGAATTGTCAGGGTTTGGGAAACCCCCTAAAAATTCAAATAATTCGGGAATTAAGCGTGATTTTTTCCCCGATATAATGTTTCTCATGGAGACAAAAAACTCCAAATTGTTTGTGGAGAATTTACAAAGATCTCTTGGGTATGAGTTTTGCCATATTGTGGACCCTGATGGTTTGAGTGGGTGTCTTGCTTTATATTGGAAAGCATCATATAATGTTTCTATTATATTTTCGAGTAAGAATATTATTGATGTCAAGTTTGGTGTGAGTAACTTATTATTTTTTATAACTTTTGTGTATGGAGATCCTACAAGAAGATTTAGACAAGATGTTTGGGATTCTTTAAAAGATATCAGTCAAACAAGAGATGATGCGTGGTTGGTTGTTGGTGACCTAAATGAGATTCTAAATAATTCTGAGAAAATTGGAGGTCCACAAAGAGATGATGCAACATTTGTTCCTTTCCGAAACATGATCAGAGATTGTGCTTTACGAGAGTTACATTGTATTGGTAATCAATTCTCCTAGGATGGGGTTCAGAATACTCACTATGTGCAATGCCATCTGGATCGTGCCTTGGCCAACACAGAGTGGTTTCGTGTATTTCCAGCTCCGTGTGGGGAGTTTCTTAACCGGATAGCGTCGGATCATAGATCAATCTATCTATGGTTTGCTCCCAATGATACTAACAAGGATGGCAGATTTATTTTTGATAAGAGGTTGCTTAAGAGACAAGGTATAGCTGATGTTATTGCATTTGCATGGTCAAATAATGATGGCGGTGAAAGGTGCCTCCTTCCGTCATGCATTGGTAATTATCGGAGAGCTTTATCTCGCTGGAAGAGGACTTTTGAGTGTAACTCTAAAGACAAATTAATAAGATCAAAAAAGCAAGTAGAGGAAGAGACTTCTAAAACCCACCCTACGTTTGGTATTATCAAGGATCTTAAACATCAATTGAGGCAAGCCTATATGGAAGAAGAGGTCTATTGGAAACAAAACAGTCGCATAAGTTGGCTTAAAGAAGGTGACAAGAACACAAAGTTCTTTCATGGATGTGTAAAACGCAGAAGATTACAAAATAATATGCCTGTTTTAATTAATTATGAATGAGTGGATCAAATTATCGAAGGTTCTAAAGGCGAGGTTGCAATTAATTATTTTCATAATCTGTTTACTTCCTTGTAGCCAGATGTTTTGGATGAGTTATTATAGGGCATGGAACCAAGAGTTACTGATGCAATGAATCAAGAATTAACAAAACCAGTTAGTGATGGGGAAATCAAAGCTGTTGTATTTGGTATAAAAGTTTCCAAAGTTCCTGGTGCCGACTGTATGACCGGGTTGTTTTTTCAATCCTTTTGGGAGATTGTTGGAGATCATGTAACACTGGAAGTGAAGCGATTCTTTAGCACATGCTCTATGCCTGCGGACTGGAATTTCACGCAGATTTGTCTAATCCCTAAGGTACACAATCCAACGTGTATGACAGATTTACATCCTATAAGTTTGTGCTCAGTGGCTTACAAGATCATTTCGAGGATTCTGAGTCAATGGCTCAAGAAGTGTCTACCTTCTCTTATATCGGAGTCACAAGGGGCCTTCATGGCTGGTATGTTAATCTCTAATAACATCCTTATTGCACATGAGTTGATACATGCCTTGAAGACAAATTCGCGGAGTGATGATAAGTATATGGTTATAAAAACGGATATGTCCAAGGTGTGCGATATAGTGGAGTGGAGGTTTTTAGATAAACTTTTTGAGATAATGGGTTTTCATGAGACTTGGAAGAAATGGATAATGGAGTGTATTACTTCAGTTACGTACTCAATTATTCTCAATGGTAGATCTCATGGGCTTATAAAACCTGAGAGAGGGCTATGACAAGGTAACCCATTTCCCCATTCATTTTTATTCTTTGTGCTGAGGTATTAATTCCATGTCATGAAAAGATCTGAGGCAAAGATGAAGATCACGGGTATGAGGATTTAACGACAAAGTCCATTGATACAACAGTTGCTTTTTGCCGACGATAGTATTTTCATGTGTAAAGCTACATTAAGTGATGTGAGTGAAATACTAAAATGTCTAAAACTTATGGAGAGGCCTCAGGATAGGTGATTAATTTTAACAAATCGGCTATCACATTTGGAGCAAACACCGATGTGGGAATGAAGCATTTGTTGCAGTCTCTTCTAGGTATCTCTCAAGAAGGGGGTAATGGCAAATACCTTGGACTTCCAAACGAGAGCTTCTAACTTCATTACTGACTGATTAAACTCAAGGTTAGCTGTTTGGTATGAAAAAAGTTTATTCTTGGGTGGTAAGGAAATCTTAATTAAGTCAGTTGCCCAAGCATTACTGGTTTATGCCATGAGTTGTTTTAAAATCACAAAGCACCAATGTAAGAAACTTACGAGTGCAATTACAAAGTTCTGGTGGAATAATAAGGAGAATAAGAAAAAGATCTATTATTGGTTATCGTGGAAAAGGTTGTGTAAATCTAAGAGCGACGAAGAACTTGGTTTTCGAGATGTGAGTGTCTTCAATCAAGTCTTGCTTGCTAAGCAAGCTTTGAGAACAACTCCCTCATTTCCCAGCTCTACAAGTCATGATATTTTGCCGATAAAGATTTTATTGCAGCAAAAAAAGGCTTCAGACCTTGTTATGGGTGGAATCGCATCATTCATAGTCGAGAGTTATTATTGAAGGGTATTCTTAAATCGGTTGGTGATGGAAAGAATACAACGATATGGGAGGATAAATGGATTTTCGATGATGCCCCGAGGGTACCTCTCCATGCCCAAAATGATATTGATTTTTCTATGCGAGTGTGTGACATTCTTGTATATGACGGGTCTTGGAACTTAGAGAAAATTTCCTCTCTGTTTCCAGCAATGGAGATTCCGAAGATATGTGGTATTATACCTTGTATCTCGATGGAGGATGGTTGGATTTGGCCATTCACACTGAATGGAAAATACTCTGTATGTAGTTGATCATGGCTAGCCTGTAGAGAGAGTTGTGAAAATGAAATAGTGTCCCCAGAGCAACGACAGACGAATTGGGTTAAGAGCAAAATTTGAAACTTGCAAACAATGCTCAAAATCAAGCACTTCTTGTGGCTAGCAACTTCAGATGCTTTGGCGGTTGCTTCATATTTGCAATCTCATAGAGTCAACGTCAATCAAACGTGCACAATAGGTAATCAAGGAAAAGAGACTACTGAGCATGTATTGTTCGACTGTGATATGGCGAAACATGTGTGGCAATTATCTTCTTGCTCTTATGTTTTATCTGCTCATAGAAGAAGCCATGGTGATCTTTTAAAACATGTTCTGAAACTTTTGTTTTTCCTCCCCTCGGTCTGATTTCCCTACTCATATGATATTGTGGTTGCTTTGGCACTTGTGGAAAGCTTGGAATGGCAAATTAATTGCAGGAAAATCACAAGAGGCTAATATTATCTTAGCACAAGCTTAGGAAGATGCTCAAGAGTGGCGTTCTGCATCCAAAAATGTAACAGAAGATGGAATACATAGTATAAGACATTCAGCTCATGCAAAGTCATGGACTAAACCGATTGCCCCTACATTTAAATGTAACCTGGGAGTCTCATGGTCTAAGTCGGATAGACTTTGTGGCGTTTCTTGGATTATACGTGATAATACAGGTGCAATTTTGTTTCATAGCCGCGACGCTATCACACCATCACCAGATAGATTGACTACCACGATGATATGCTTTTTGTGGGCAGCTAAGAGCCTAATTGACCTTCATATCCGTCATGTGGAGTTCTGGTGTGAAGATCCAATGTTGGTTAAGGTTATTAATAATCTGTTGGATTGGCCTAAGATTCTATCCTTACTCAACCATTGGAGGGTGATTTCGCAACATTATGTTACAGATGTCATCAAGCACTCATCTCCACAAGCTAATCAAGTGGCAAAAAGGTTACCCGCAAGTGTCACAAGGGATGGTCGTTGGTCCTCATACCTAGCTTCGGGACCTCCATCTTGGCTTTTCTCCTTTATAGCATTTGATGCTCGGAGTTAGGCTTACTTACGGAAGGCACATTTAGCTTTCTTAATGCTCTATTTTTGAGATTTTCCTGTTTGTTGGGGTTTTATTTTGGTTATGTTGTGTACTACTCTTGAACTCTTCACGAGTATCTTAATTCATATTATTGACGACAAAAACAAAACAAAAACCTCAATTGGTAAATTTAAAGATATTGATAAATCAAAACATGTAAAGACATCTGAATCGATCTAAATACTACATGTACGCATAACACTGATAATTAATAAAACAATAAGTTAGACATTTACTGAAAATTTATTTGCTCCTACGTTAATATCTCTACCTTAGATTGTCAAACTATAGAAGAAGAACCGAAATATCAAAATCTATTAGTAATCAAAATCTGTTTTTCAATTGATTGAAACAAAAAATTAATAGACCTAAGATAATAAGTTTACTTACAGATATGATATCAATGAGACTAATGATAAATCAAAGATAAGACTAATGTAGATATCTAAATTTGCAATCTTCATAAATTACCGTTTTAAATATTCACTTATATTACGATTTTTAAAATAAAAAACAATAACACCTCGCATTACAAGCAAGGTAAAGTCCTAGTTAATCTATTAGAAGTAATATTATCCTAGAGTTCCACCTGTATCACTCTAATACATAAGATATTGTTTTACTTGAACGTTTGCAATAGACAATTTTACTTTTAAACTTATAGAAATTGAACAAATTTGTCCCGTAACTTCATGTATTTTTGTTTTATCTAGCATAATCTCACTAGCTATATTAATTTAGAATGATGATCTTCTAGAGAAGTTTACACCTTACATTCTCAATACTTTGATTCCCTAATCTTATCAAGTTTTAGATAATTTTTGTAGCATAAAACATAGGAATATACCCAAGTAAAATATCTTATGTTTCAATAGAACTCGAAGATAATGTACAGTAGTACATATGTGCATTGAACAATACCACACAAAAACAGAAAAACAACTTTCACGTTAGGAATATGTCATGTTTTTTTTTCTTTTGTTAATTAAGAATATGCTATGTTATTAACATGATTTTAAACAAATAAATGTTAGTAACAAGATTAAACTATACCAAACAAATGTTATAAGTACTGCTTTCGAAATATTTTTCTAGATAGCTGTTTTCAAACCTTTGCGTTTTTCATCATTTTAAATCATAAACAAATGTCGAACTATTTTCAATCTAGTAGTTATAACATTAAACCGGATATGTTGGAACTCTAAACCGGATACCAAAGCCCTGGTTTAATGTCTCTCAAATTGGAACAATGCTATACGTGAACGGAATCTTCGGTTTCGATACCGACGCTTCTACGATGACTCACCACGAATGATTTATTTTGGGGCAACGGGCTGAAGTGGGCCATGGCTAGACTTGTGGATTTGAACAATTGAGAACTTATTCGGGCAACTTTTCAGATCTGCCCGTCTTTACCTACAGTCCCAATCCTTATGTCGCCACTTGTCCTAATTGTATTGTCTCCTTTTTCACTATCGCACATCGTGTCGTTTTCCATTCCTACTGACATTTTCGTGGTGTTGAGTTAACCTATCAGCAGTGGCCAGTGGGACTTTCGATTTATTCAAACAGATAAACGTCATGCTGTTTATGAGAGCTTCAGAAGGACGCTCTTAAATGTATAGGCTATGAAGTGAAAACAACACGCAGTGTCTCTTGGGTCTAGCCGTTTACGCCTTTGTTTGCCATTTCGTTTTCTTCCTTAAAACGAATTTCCGAGGGTAAGATCCAGAGATTGATTGAATCAGCTTAAGATTTTTTTATAAATTCCAGGTAATTCTTTTGTTCTTTCCCACCAGATTTTGAAATTCTACCTTTTGTGGTTCGCTTGTGCCTTGTACTGTATCTTGTTTCCTGGTAATTGCTTTTGCTGTGTAACTCGGGATGTTAATTACTGATTTAGAGGTTTAGGTTGATTTCCTGTTCTGGGTTTGGTTTAGATTTGAGGGTTGTGCTTGAATTCCCTGAAAATGACAGCAATTTCGTTTTTCCGATGTTCAAACTCTTGGCTTTGGTACTGACTTTTGTGTTTTTCATTGTTTCGTTTGTTCTTCAGACTTGTAAACAGGATATTCTCATGAATAATGACTTCATCAGTCCATGAGCTCTCTGGTTTTTGTCTCTCTTTCTGACAATCTCAAGTTCTTAGGCTCTCTTTCAATGTCTATCTTCCTAACTGATCTTTGGTTGTCCAGATAATAATGAAAGTCTTGGGAAGAAAGAACATCCAGATTACCAAAGCAGACCTTCGCTTCCTTCAGGACGAAGCTCGGAATCTATTGATACAAACTCCGTTTACTCAGAGCCTATGGTAATTTTTCTCTACCTAAAGCTCAAGTATTTGTGGAAGACTAAGAGTGATCTTAATTTCGATTAAGAAGATGTTTGGATTAGTTTTGTGTGATCTTCTTGCTTTCTGTTATAATATTATTGGTTGTGATTCTCCTACCTCTGTAATCCAAGTGTTTATATCATCTCTCTCGATGCTAAGCTTTTATTTTGAATACTTAGAATATCAAAAAAATTGGTTTTGTTTAAATTATCTCAAGAAGGAAAGTTTTAACTTCTTTTGTCCGGTGATATTTGAAAACTTAGACTTATGGTTCAGTGTGATCTATCAACCTTATCTAGTTAAAAAATTAAGTTGCTATGGTTTTTATGTGTGTTGTTATTGAAGGCACATGGGCTCTACCCGTATTCAGATCCTTACTACAGAAGGGTCTTTGCACAGCAAGCGTATCTTCCACATCACTATCCTGGGGTATGCATCATTACTCATCCAGGTTCTGAATATTGAAAAAAAAAAGCTTTTGTTTTACTTTTAAAGATTTGTTTTCAGGTCCAAATGCAGTTGATGGGAATGCAGCAGCCAGGTGTTCCATTGCAATGTGATGCAGTTGAGGAGCCTGTTTTTGTAAATGCAAAACAGTACCATGGTATACTCAGGCGCAGGCAATCCCGGGCAAAACTTGAGGCACGGGATAGAGCTATCAAGTCGAAGAAGGTGAGAAATTCTGGCAGGCAAAACCTCTACTTTGTCTAGTTGAATCCTTTCCAATATCTTTTTATCTCTTGTTTTCAGCCATATATGCATGAATCTCGGCATTTACATGCGATAAGACGCCCTAGGGGATGTGGTGGTCGGTTTCTCAATGCTAAAAAGAAAAATGGAGACCACAAGGAGGAAGAGGAGGAAACAACCTCTGATGAGAACACTTCAGAAGCAAGTTCCAGCCTCAGGTGTGAGAAATCTCCCATGGGTGATTCTGCTTACAATGGTAGATCTTGAGTAAGGTTACTGCTTAACCACGAGTCTAGTTTCCAGTTTGGGTGGATGTTTGGCTTAGAGCATCATTCTCTTTCAGTAGACTGTGTATATAGCTTATTACTTGGAGCAGCTAGGCAAACTTTGTTTTAGTGATTAGATATGCAAATAAATGAAAAGAGAGATGGAAAGTATTGTTGTACCAACATGATATTCTTTGCCAATGAACTTGTGTTTTGGAAAGTCAACTTATGTTCTTAGAGTTTGAAATGGTGTATTGTGTATTGTTGTTTGACAAAAAAAAGAAAATAAATGGTGTATTATTGTTTGTATTGAAGCAAACATAACAAGTCCTAGTAATCAGGATGATTTTATGACATTGGACAAACTCACTACAAGCCCATGTAATTTGTACCCAACATAAGCCCATGTAGTAGGTAATTCAATCACATATAAACTTAAATCTTTTTCGTTTTTTATTTTCACTAAATCAAGCTCCAACAAGTTATTTCATCTTAAACCTTATATTTTATGTTATTAAGCTTTACGAACAAGAATCTGATTTTGCTTTAAATCTACTTATATGGTTTATATTCTTTTTCTTCAGAATTCCTTCAAGCTTTTGCAAAAGCTCTCAGTTTAGATTTTTTCAAGTCGTTTTTTATACCATTTCCTTTTATACATAAAACACATAAAAAATATTGTCGTTATAACTCATATATGCATATACTCGATATTAAACTCGGATTACAATGCAGTGGCTGCATTAGTACAGATCACATCAATTGTTATAGACAAATTTAAAAGATACACACTTTAAAACAACTGTTATTTTTAAACCAAAAAAAAAACTGTTATTTTTGATGATGAAAAACTAATATTTCTAATGAATTTATAATCTTTATACAGTCGATTAACAGTCCAACTATATGAAACTTCTTTTTTTTTTGGTTAAGGGCATATGAAACTTCAACTTAGTTTGGTTATAAATTAGAAGTTACAAAAAATTTGTTGACATTTATTCAAATTGTAATTACTACTGTGCATTTTTTGGTTATTTATTCAACTGTTTGCAGCATTGACTATATAATTAATGCTTATCTCTTACAATTTAAAAAAAAAAAGTATCAAAAAAATACAATTTTGAAACATCTCTTGGAAAAAATTGGTTCGTTCGTGCTGTGAAGAAGGTAAAGAGTATTCGTAGTTTACCACTTTTGATGCACTAAGCATAATCATTTCATTTGCAGACAATATATAAATGTGAAGTCATGTGTTGTTCTCTCTTTAAAATTCTGAATTTAATAAGGTTCCTTAAAAGCATTGCTTTGATTTTCATACAGCTTCTGGTTCAAGTTTTGGTTGTTGGCTTATTCCGCTTTTAGCTACAGCCTCTTTGCAGTTTACACACAGTTGATCTGAAAATTGGTCAAAGACTTTTCAAAACAAAGTTACATATTAAAAAAATAGAGCTTATGTATTAATATAATGATACACATGTGAATTTCCTTCTCTATTCTTTATATAAATCAACTTATTTACTTATTGAAGTTTTCATAAGCTGAAATATATATATATATATACACCCCAGCTATATATATATATATTCTCATTGATCATGTAAAAGTCGTATATCATGGGACATTTTCTACGGAGTAAAAATTTCAAAAGAAATGAGATAATAATGTAATAATGAAATGGGGGTTTGGTGTAATTGTCATGGGTCCCGATGTGATTCTATCTTCCTTGATTCGAATCCGACTTCCATATAATGAACAGACAAATGGTGGTTGTTCGTTCGGAGCTGCATTTCGTCACTGACTTTATATTAATATCAACCTTTTTTTTTTATGTAACTGTATTTTTATACTTTCATCTCACAATTAATTAGTATTTAATAATTTTTTAAAAATAACATAATTAGATCGACAATATGCTGAAATTCTCAAACATCTATCAATATCATGTGAACAAACATAACCTTTTAGAATCGAATTCATGTAGGAAAAGTAGTATATATATACATTTAACCACTTAAACAAAACACTTCCCCATTTTACAAATTAGTTTTTATTATACTAATTTTTTAATTTGCTTATTGAAATGAAAATTATATAAACCATCTTATATATATAGAGACTATAGAAAAGAGACATTGACAAAATAAGTTATAAAAATGGTATCAACTCATTATTTAGTTGAGATGTATAGAATGGAGCAACGGACAATTATTTGATAGAGTTTTAGTATAATGTTTTGAGTACTTGGGATCAATTATCTGATTGAAACGATCATCTTCGTCAAATCAAATTCGATGTTGTCATATGACGTAATGGAATATGTATATTATATGATCAATATTGTTAACCTAATGGCGAGTGATATCCACAATCTTTAATCCCACTCATAATAATTAACTTATAAATATGTATATTATATGATGAATACAAAAGATGCATGAGCAACCTATCAAGCTTGAAGCCTTCCTTTATATCCATGCCTCACTTTACACCTCTATCATGCCCATGCATGGGTCCCTTTCTCCACCTCCTCTTAACACATTCTCTCCTTAAAAACACAATAGAGAGAGAGAGAGATAGCTGTGAGATTGAAGCAATGCAAGAAGACCACTATTGTGACAAATATAGAGCTTTTCTTTTGACTTTGTTTTATTTATATTTGTTAACTTACAATTCATTACAACGAGAAGAAGAGTGGTATAAAAAGACACTTGTGCTTTTCCCTTCCATTGAGTGTGTAATTTCAATATCATTGCTACATCGATTTCCCACTTATGGAGTTCTTCTAAACCCATCTTTTGTTTTTGTTTATATGGAGAAAAGTAAATCCTAAGTATTATATAATAAAGTATGATCGATAGCTATTATGGATTCTTTATTACTTTTGTGTATATATTTAGTTTTATAAGACTGCGTTGCGTGGTAGAAAGAGTTCAACCCGAATAAGTAAGTTAATATATATACGTTATATTTGTAGTTAACGTAATCGTCGTTTATTATACTTGGAGATTCTAGTCTTAAACCAATTATTGAAATCTGCAAATCCCTGTTAAAATTAAAGATTTGTTCAAGGAAAACTGATATATTTTCAACTTAATCAGATTCAATGAGATTGAGATTGTGTTGGTAATATACTATCACCCTAATAGCCTAGTTAGTATAATTAGACTTAATGTTGATGATCGCCCTGACTTTCACACACATGCACCACACACACACATATATATATATATATATATTACATTATGTTATAAATGCATATATATATATATATATCTACTAAGTATTATTTGATTAGAATATACTTTTAGTTAAGAATTAATTTCGCGACTCATTCGTATAAACGTAACATTTAAATTCTCAAATGAACTGATCATATATTATAAGAAGTTGATTAGTTTGAGTCCATACTAAAACATGAACGTAGAGCTATCGTTACAATTGGATTTAACTTTGAAGATGAACATAAACATGAAACTTTGTAATATACGTACATATTTCACATTTGAAACGAGATATAAGCGTACAGATATCATACATTTGTACATATGTTATGTGGAGCTCCAAAAACAAGTAGTATAACAATGGCGGAAAATGATAGGGATTAAAGAGAAAAAAAAAAAAAAAA
>OVAX01004341.1:0-13825 GCA_900406405.1 Lepidium africanum | reverse complement strand
GTCCTACCAGCTCTGGTTCATCCTTAGCTTTAGCTTCCGTACTACTCACGATCACATCAGGATACAACAATCAATGGTAATTTCTTGAATAAAGATGTTAATGATGGCTAGGAATTAGATAAGAATCTTGCACAGGCGGATGGACATTGATCTGTCTCATATTTAGCCTAGTTTTCATCTCATTTTAGCATCATTTTCTAGCCATTTAGTTGCATCTCATATCATTTTAGGTCCACATAGGGTCTTTTTCATGCATAAGTGTCATTAGGCTTTGCTTTGCACTTTTTCTTTCTTTTCGGTCTTTTTGGGTGATTGGGACCTCATAATATGGAGATTGGCGCTAAAATGAAGAAGTTGGATGCTTGGAGAGTGGGACTATGTTTAGAAAGGAGAAAGCGCAGAGAAAAAGCTTGAAGAATTGGCTAAATCCGCGGATTGAAGAAGTGCACAAGGTCTGGCCGCGACCAGATCCGCGACCTGTTACCATCTGTAAGCCGCAAGCCATGGCCGCGACCAGACACGCGACCCGCAATGGTCGCGGGAAAGAATTGCTACCCACGAAACGTGACTTCTGGATCCGTTTGAGACCTATTCCAACCCGTGACCCGCATCCGAACATGACCTCTCGATCGGACCCGCGACCTGCACTAGTCGTGGGTCGTGAAGCGTACATCTACTGCTTTCCTGCGATCCATCCCACGACTCGTCACGGTCGCGGACTACAGCCACAAGACAAATCTCAAGCCGTCCATAATCCGTTCCGCCCATGACCTCAAGACTCCTCGACTAGGCTGTGACCTGCACAGCCCACGGACGTGTGAACCACCAACAAAATGCTTTGAACTTTTTCTAATTAAAATCGGTTTGTCTCGGTTTAGTGGTCTGATTTAAGCGACTAAAAACCCTAATCCCAAGGGGTATAAATACATGGATTGAACATCACCACATTATACTTTTCATTATCTAAAGTTTTTAAGATCTAACTATAGTTTTCTTTCTTTTCTCTATAGAGCATCTTTGAAGATTGTAGAGAATCAAACTTGGAGATCCTGTTGGATGATCCCNAATCAAACTTGGAGATCCTGTTGGATGATCCCTTTTCTGGGTCATTTCTTAATCTAATTAAGAATCTCTTGTTTATTTCTCT
Organism: Lepidium africanum; assembly: GCA_900406405.1. NCBI lineage: Eukaryota > Viridiplantae > Streptophyta > Magnoliopsida > Brassicales > Brassicaceae > Lepidium > Lepidium africanum. The sequence goes on along the minus strand of OVAX01004341.1, from coordinate 12,678 downwards.
AGCTATTTTCATTATGCTTTGATGTTATTGCTTATTTGATTTCAATATGATCATGAGTGAGTAGTCTTCTAGAATGATCTAGGTTTTGGCTAGATCTAGGGCTTGGTTATGATTATTTGATGCTTAGGATAGTTAGAACCTCCTATCTAGGTGCTCTTAATGCTAGATTCATCTTGGTCACATGGATTTAGATGCTAGGAAGATCATCGCCCGAGAGATGTTTGATGAAATTCCCGAATGCCTATTTTAGGGATCCTTCTCCATAGCTATTGAGAGATTGATTAGTCATAGTGGAATTGATTGTAAAGCATTTAGGAGACTTGATCTAACAAATGAGAGCTTAGTTGGGTCATTTCTCTTGAATAGTAACTAGTGCCGGGAGAGTGGGCTAGTCTAGCTTTGATTGTAGTGTTCCATGCTCTAGATGGTGCATTCATTGTCTCCTTGTTGCATCATTCATTCATTTGCCCTATCCCTAGATTGATTGCCATTGCCTAGATCATTCGTTTTTATCATATTGTTATTCACTTGCTTAACTTTGATTGCATTTTGCTCTCTGTTTTAAAATATATATAAAATAGAAAGAGATGAAACTTAACAGAAAAGTAAAGATGAATGTGGGATGACAAAAATAAAACAGAGAAGAAAAAGAAAAAGAAAAAAAAAAGAAAGATATAATCAAGAGAGAGCGAACGAAGGAGAGAGAGTGATGCCATGGAGAAGAAAGGAAAGACAAAGAAGATGAAATGATTTTTTTGGGTGAAGAATAGAGAATGACATTTAGAAGGTAATTTTGTCATTTAACTAAACAGTTTTGGTATAGGGGATGCTTTTAAAAGTTCTGGCGCATTGCTCATAATTCAAAATACTTATATATTATAAGATATAATTTTCTCTTGAACTTATCACTTTTGAATGAGTGAATTTGGAGTATGTTAATACCATTTTTTTTCAAATGTTATTGATACTAGATCTACACCATCGAAATAGTGCGGACTAATCTAAATAAATTAAATTGTAGAATTTCTTGCAAATCCACAGCTAAATATCACCGTGATAATCGTTTGTTAAAAACCTCAATACTATTCCTTCTAATATTCATAGAACTTTAAATTTATGATAAAATGGATATATTTCCTTGCACGTGATACAATATGAACTTAATAGCGTTGTGTTAGTACTTAGCCAAAAATAACAATATTATTACACGAGTAAGATATATGCTTTTAATCATAGTTCCTTTTCATCAGCTAATAATGATATGTATGCATTTCAACATGTTTTACGAGCCTTATATAGCACATTTTCCATACATATTCATAGCTTTTCCGTCATTGTAGAGTCTTTTTAGGTTCCTATTGCATATTTTGCATTTGCATTGCATACATATTGTATATGGAGTAATTTCTAGGTACTGTAGAGCTTTTTGAATAATTTTGGAGCAATATTGGATATATGGACTAGTAAGGACCGGACTAGAGTGCCAAACATGATCAAATGAAGCAGCTAAGGACGGCAACATTCCCAACTCGACTTCTGAACTCGACCACACTGGTCGAGTTTGATGACTTGGTACAGAACTTGACCCCAATACTCAACGAGATTTACATCCACAAACACCCATCACGTTTTATTTCTAGGTTTGGCAAACTTTTAACTTGTCTTTCTCTTTTTTCTATTGTAATTTCCTACTTTGAATGATTAGATCTTTGATGATCCATTGAGTAATTGCAATTTTTTTCTTCTTCAATGTTGTTTATCTTTTCTTTATCTTTCTAGTCATATTGTTTATTTTGATTTCTGATTTTATGCAATTGATCATGATAAGTGAGTAGATCCATTAGGTTTTATGAAGAAATGGGTTAGATCTTTATAGATCTAGGGATTTCCCCCTTGCTTATCTTCTTGCATGCTTAGATCTCTCCATTCTAGGTGGTCTTAATGCCTATTGTAGCTTGATCACTTGAAATTTGATGTTTGTTTTCTACACACACAAGGTGTTTGTGAAAATGCTTGAACGAACCTAGACTTAGAATTTTCATCTCTAACTCAAGAGATTGATTTTTTAGAGTGTATATTGGCTGTATTAGGTTGTTTCTTAATGCCAAACAAAGTGTTGATCGCTAATGACAGTTAGGCCTAATTGCATTTAGGTTGTGTTCAATACTCATGAGAGTGATGTTGATTGCCTTAAATTAATTGCATAGAGGTCATCTGAATAGGTTGTTAAGCAAGTGTGGAGGTCCCTGACTAAGGATTTATCCATTACCCCACACCTCATGAATCCATCTTCATCCTTCTTGCTATTGCCTTTGTTTAGGTTCAATTGCTTAGTTGTTTATTTTGAGCTCTTGCATTGCTTTATTTCTGTTTATGTTTAAGTTGGCTTTCATTCTTGTTTTAGGACAACCATCATATCGATTTGGTTTGGATTAGATTGATCCTTTGCATTCTGAGTGCTAGCAACCACCCATTTTGTCCGATAACCTTTTGTACTATATTGATATTCCTTAGTACATTAGGAATTGCATAGAAAGAGTAGTAAAAATCATATTATCAATTTGGTACCGTTGCTGATTGTGTGTTTTACTTGTTATGTTCGAAATTTTGGATCTCATAAGACCAAGTTCTGGTTACTTTTGTTTACTAAGGGTGGTAATAACTCGTTTTCTCTGATTCTGGTGTGTAACAGGCTAGTCGAGTTCATCATCTGCTGTATAGATTTTGACAAATTGACCTCTAAACTCGATCTCACCAGGTCGAGTTCTGCTCTATGGGTTGGACTTCTGAGTATATGCATACTAGATTAAAGTGTAATCAGAATCTGTTTCACACTCAGGAGAACATCCATTTTCTGCCAAGTGAACTGAGAGAGCAGAGGGATGAAATTCAGATTGATAACTCCAATCAAGCCGAGATGGGAAAATTACACCACATGAATCAAACAATCAGGCACCTGTTTGAGTTGTACGTGGGCCTCATGCTTGTTGCCCTAGACATATTGGGGCAGGCGATGCACCAAGCATCCATACCCAGTGTCATGGAATGATACAACAATCCCCAATAATAGTTTTGAGATAAAGAGCGGCCTAATCACCATGGTTCACACCCTCTCAATCATTTGGATGAATTTGAGAGACTATATGGTCTGACCAAGATTAATGGAGTGAGTGAAGATGCATTCAAACTCTGCCTATTTCCATTTTCTCTTAGGTTTAAAGCGCACATTTGGGAAAAGCATCTGCCCAAGGAACAATCACATCTTGGGATGAATGCAAGAAAGTATTCCTTGCATAATTCTTTTTTAACTCCCGCATCGCAAAGCTGAAAAAAGTAATATCAGGTTTTGTCCAAAAAAACTTTGAACTCTTTACTAAAGCATGCGAGATATTCAAGACTTATCTATCTCAATGCCTGCACCATGGTTTCAGTGTCAAGTCTCTTCTCACCACACAATACAAACGTGTCCTTCACATGATCAGGATGTTGTTGCATACAACAAGTAATGGGAACTTCTTGAATTAAGATATCGATGAAGACAGGGAACTTATAGAGAATCTAGCACAAGCGGACTGATATGCATCATATTTGCTTGTATTTTCATTCATGTTTTGATCATTTTCAAATCATTTAGGAATCACATTCATTCATATTTGTTTAGGTTTGCTTTGATTTTGAATTTTAGAGTGTTAGATTGATCGAGTTGCATATTTTAGGGTTTTGAGTCATTTTTGGTGATTGGAGACTTCAACAATGAGACTTGGAGATTATGGGATGGAGCATGCATGGAATGATGTTGAAAATGATCAAGGACGGTGAAGAACGGAAGTGTTGGTTCAACCGTTTGACAGCTAGTCGAGGCTCCTACCCGATGCCCTTAAAGATGGTGATCGATGAAGACCTTCAAGTGAATGGAATTGGCTGAAATTTAGACAGAAGATAGCCACAAGAGTCAGATTTCATTTGTTGTTTGTTTGAAGAAATTTGGACAAACAGTTAAAAAGATACTTTGAATCTACTTAACATATAGCATTCTCTCGCGACTAGCCTCACGACCAAGCTATCCAAATATTACCGAACGAGCAGAATGAATCTCCCGACCAGCTTGTGATCAACTCGTGACCTGCTAGCCCAAGACCCAGCAAACCACACTTGACACTTGGAAAATTCTTAATGGTTTGACCCGGTTTGTCCCGGGTTAACCTGGATCTATCTCTTTTTGGATTTTAGGCTTGTTGACCTATTTTTAAGACTATAATTACTAGAGTATGAAGAGAAACAAAATATCAACTCACCTCTTCTTCTGTTTTTTGATTTAGGCTTAGTTTTTAGAGAGTTTGTAGTGTGTTCTTTAGAGAGAAAGAGAATTGTTAAAGACTCAAGGTGAAGATGTTCTTAGGATCATCTTCACCCATCTATTGAGTTGTCTTATTGCGTTCTCTTCTCCAATTCCATTATATTTATGTTTTTGTTTATTTCATTTCACTTGCTTATTCTTCATATTGGAATAATTGAGTACTAATTGTTAGGTTGATGGTTAGGTAGATCTATGAGTTAAGATGGTTGAATATTGTGCATAGGTTGCTAGATCTATTGATTCCTTTACTTAGAGTGTGTTTAATGCTAGATTTGAGTTGGCTATTCAAAGATAAAAGCTAGGAATTTTATCGCCCGAGATATGTTCAATGAAACTCCCGAGAGACTCTTTTGTAGGCTTTTCTTCCATAGCCTTCGAGAGACGATGCTTTGGGGATTATTGGTCTTAGTGAGCTAGAGTTTAATGCATTTTAGGCTTTGGATTGGATAATTGAGAGTTTAGTTCATATGCATTTTAGGCTTTGGATTGGATAATTGAGAGTTTAGTTCAGAATATAAGCTAATGCCATGAGAGTGGGTTAATCTAGTTGATATGTGACTCATGCCCTAGGATGGTTCTTAATTAGACCTATTGCATCTTGATTTGATTTTCTTTCTCATTTATCAATGCCTTGCCATTAGCCTATTGTTAGTTCGTGTCTTGTTCTTTGTTCATTGTGTTTATCATTTTCATTTGTGTTTTTCTTGTTGCTTGAATTGAATTTCTTTGCTTTGTTTTAGTTCTAATAGTCTTACTTCACCTTTCCTATTGCTATAGCTTAGATTAAAATTTTCATAGTCCTCATGTGTTGATTCTATATTGTCTTGGGTTCGAGCCTCAAATGCTTGACAATGACAAGTTTGTGAAGCGTTTGTTGATTATAAATTTTAATTGATTGTTTTGGGTGTACAAACGCTTAGCATCAATTTGGCCCCGTTGCTAGGGATTCTATGCAATTAGCCATTAGGATTTTAATTAGGTTTAAGACTATAGCTTCTCTTTTGTTTCTTTTCTTTGGTTACTTGCTTCCTTTCTAGTGTTTGTTCTTTTTGAAGGTGCAATCACATAGAAGAGAGCATAGATTTGGATTTAGCCTTCATGAGGAAGGCTCATTATGAAGCTCAAGATAGAGAGATGATTAGGAACCCCACAAACTATCACAGTTTTGAAAGCATTTCCACTTATCAAGAAGGACTTCTATATGGAAATTATGTTGAAGAGAACCAATATGAGTATGGTGAGAGCAGTCAATCATGGGAAATGGAGTATAAGTATGAAGAAGCTAAGGGTTATGAAAAAGCATATAGCTATGAAGGAGGTTATAACTATGAAGACATTTATGGTTATGAATGAGCTTATAATTATAAAGAAGCTTATGGTTATGAAGAGGCTTCTCCTTCCCCAATCAATGAAAAAGAAGACATTTACAACTTGTTGGAGTTGGTTTTGGAAGGACAAGAAAGTTTCTACAAGAATGCTCTAAACAAGATTGATGCCATTGAGGTTGCTTTGGAAAGAAACTCAAGGGGTTCAGACATTCAAGAAAAGAGTATAGATGAAGGTTTGTTGGTGGATCATCATGAAATTCACTCTACAATTACTCCATCCATTCCTACAAAGGTTGAAGATCCAAGTAATTTCACTTTGCTTTGTGCCAATGAGAAGAATGAGTATAAGTACTTTAGTTGGGAAGAAATAGAGGAGATTGTAAAATCTTTGGATGAAGAGAGTAATGAACCTCAGCTCAAGGATTTGGAGACAAGTTATAGCATTAGTGAAGAGTCCAAGGATATTGGTAAAGGGACAATTGAAGATTGCCCTTTGAGGGCACCAAAGGAGGGGACATTTCATCTCGAAGATGAAGAGAATCTTGTGGTAAGGAATGAAGATCCTTGTGATGATATTGTAGTTGAAGAATGTATGGAAAATGCAATAGGTAGCTCACCTGTTGAAAATGAGCTTGAACTTAAGGAGTACATGCATGCTCAACCATCATTCAACCAAGAATCAAAGGTTGAAGAACCTTTAGAGAATCAAGATAATCTCATCCCATTGGAAGAAGTATGAAGAAGAATCTGCAAAGGCAAAGCCATTTAGTAAGCATCTTGGTATAAGTCTCACCATTGCATTGGGTATTGATGATCACTGGAAGCTGCCATTCTTTGAGGAGGTTAGGATGCAAAAGTTTAGGGGATGGTTCTATTAAGAGTAGTATCCGGGAGATTGAGGCTCATGCTATACTCCTTTCTTGAAAAGAGTAAAAGGAGTCTACTCTTCGGACGCGTTTGTAGAGAAGATTCCACTCTCCGATCCCATCACCATATACGAAGCGGTGCCTTATGTCGAGCTTGAGACATTAAACAAGCGCATTTGGAAGGAAATCCCATGGTATTCTTTGTGATTAGTTTTTCATTTTGCCTTATGTTGCTTGGGTTTGGTATGTTTTAGTGTGTTCTTTGTGGTGATTTTGATCTTGGAGGAAGGACAGCTTAAACAAGGAGGTGAATCAAGAGGGTTGAGCTTAAAAGGAGGAAGATGAGATAACTCTCGACCAAATGGGCGATGAAACTTGTCCGATGGGAAGCAACTTGGACATGAATCTTGAGCATTTGGGCGAGAAGATGTCTGATGGATAGTGGCAGGTTTGGAAATGCTCGACTATATAGTTGAGAGGATGGTTGATGGTTTGTTGTGAGTTTGGGTAATGGTCAACTAAATGGTCGGCATGCTACCTAAGACCATGGCTAATACGTTGCAAAAAGTCCATCTAGTTCACTTCAAATCCAATCCGGCTAAGCCTATGACTTATAGAAGGAGTCCATACTCCTAACAAGGTACCAATCCCCATTTTTGTATATATTTCTATTTTTTTTCTTTTCATTATTGTGCATGTCCTCGGCCGGGTTATTCTTTCTTGCGTTTATTTTCTCACTAAGACGGTGAAAAGTAAGTCCGGGGGAGGGGACTGGTTGGTTGCTAACGTCGTTTTTAGTTGTTTTGTTTTCCATATTTTTGAGTCTTTATTGTATATTGCATTTACATGAAATTTTATTTTTCGAAACAAGCACAAAAACAAGCATATAGTTTGGTAACATTTAGGATTGCATGGGAAGAATAATGTAATTGCCTTGTTAAGCTAGATGATTCACTTGCCAAGTTCAATGCCCAAGTTGTCAATTGTTTGATGCATAAGTTGCTAGTTGAAATTTAAGATTGAACCTTGCTTGGAATGCTTGATTTTAGGTTCTCTTTGATTGAAGCATGCTTTAATTTGACGCCAAATCTTATCAATTGGAACCTAATATTGATTTATAATTATTGCACTATGCATTGCATTTGAGCTTGTGGATTGACATATACATATTTGAGTCTCTTATACCATTTTACCACTCTTGTGACTCAAGTAGATAATTCATTGTATGGATTAGTCTCCACACCCTTAACCTTAACCTTCATTCAAGCCCTCATATTTTGTGTGTGTATTAGGCCTATTTTTGGAAATGAGCTTGGAAGAAAGTGTTAGGTTAGAGTTGACAATTATAGCCTCTCATGTAGTTCCGGATTCACGCTTTTTGAACAGGTAGGACTAGGTGGGAAGTGAATGTTTGGGTGAGAGTGTTTATGTCTATTGAGCTTTGAAGGTTTATTTTGTAAAAGGTTAAATAAAGTGATCGAAAAAGAAGATGTGTTCAAGGAAGGATTAGGAGAGAAAATGGTAATGAAAGTGAAAGTAAAAAGGGACTAGTAAAGGGTTTTTGTAAGCATTGAATTGTTTAAGTGGTTCAAAGGAGTGAAAGAAAGAAGAATATGATTAAAAATGATTTAAAAAAGAGTTAAACCATAAGTTTTAAGAAAAACCCCTTGATATTCAGGCAGTTTACCCATTTTAGCTTCATAGTTTGCATATGTTTGAATTCATTCACGTTCCATACTATCCATTTTAGAGTCCCATTAGGATCATTCTTGCATTTGCATAGCATTTGGAGCATTTTAGGAACTTTGGAGCAATTTGGAGCACTTTGGGTTAATTCGGAGCATTTTGGAGCAAACAAGCATGAAGACTGCAAGTTAAGCCTATAACTGAAGAGCTGGAGCCAAAACATGAAGAACTGAGGATTTTACAAGCTAAGTACTCAGGACTCGCCCAGCCAACTCGCTAAGCATTGGCGAGTTCATAGTCCCATACTTAGCCAAAAATTGCATTTTTGGCTGAACTCTTCATGTCCAACTCGCCAAGCATTGGCGAGTTCAAGCCTCAGCACTTTGCCAAATCTTCAAGTCTTCAATGTCCAACTCGCCACCCATTCCCACCTGACACTGGTAAGTTCAACATTCCAGAGTTAGCGAGAATTCATGTTTTTGAAGCTGAGCCATTTCAACTTGCCAGAGTGTGAAGATTGTAGCCCAGATTGAGCATTTGCTGAAGCTGAATTTTCCAGAACTCGACCCCCAGCTCGGTAGAGACCTTGAAGCAACTTAGACCGACTTCATTTTAGTTGACCGACTCTTTACTTTTGTTGACTAAATACCCTTGTTTTAACTAAAAACAGATATCGAAGTTCTAACCTAGTTTTTACCTCTTTAAGTTAATTCCAGAAATTCTCTCTGGCTCGTTCTTATTGTTCTTTGCTGTTTTTGATGTTCTTACCAAGTTTTCATGATTTCTGCTTGAATCTCGCCCTAGGTTGGTTAGATTTAATTTTTGTTTCTTTTTTTCTGCCTTATATCATGTTTTCTGTTTTTGCTTTAGTTGTTTCGTTTCATTCCATGTTTAGTGAGTAGATCTCTTAGAGTTTGGTGAGGAGATAAAGTAGATCTAGATAGATTTCTGGGTTTGTGATAATTGTGTTTGAATACTTCCATAGGTTGTGCTAGACTAAATGTTCTTCATGCTTATTTTGACTTGATCACTCAACATCTGATTCGTAGGCTATTTCTGCCCGAGAGATGTTTGATAATATGCTTGGCTTAGGTTTAGTTTAAGATTGATTCATTTTGGCCCAAGAGATTGGATGATCAGAGCGTCAGTTCGTCATGTAGGATAGGCTTGTTAATGCTAGTTCAGGCGTGTAATCACCAAGAGATTGGGTTAAGATTGTGCCAGAGCTGAGATTTCATGACCACGAGAGTGGCTTGTTTACCTTAGTATCCTGATTCACTGCTTGCCTGCTTAGGTTGTTAGACGAAATCACTACCCAGATTTCTGCTTAGTTCATTGACTTCACTCTCCTCACTGGCCGATCTTCATTTAACTACTGCAACTCGCCATTCACACTTGCTGTTTGCTTACTCTGTTTCTGCATTTACTTAGTCTCTGTCTTTCAAGTTACATGTGTTTCTGCTTAGTTTGATTTTACTTAGTCATTTGTATGCTTGTTTTCTCTAGTTGTTTAATTTTTACATTCTAAGTTGATTGTGACAGAATCGCTTTCATCCACTGTTTTCATTGAATTTGCTTTAACTAGTTAGTCATCGTTGCCCATAGTGATAACATCACGCTTTGGTTCGACAACCTTATATACTATAAGGATATGATAACCGGACTAAAAATATTGTCATCAAATTGGCTCCGTTGCAAAATAAGCATTTGAATGTTACACTTATGGTCAAAAACTTTCTAGGATCAGGTTTTATTTTCTTTTGTTTGTTTCTAAAATGTGATTCAGACGTGTTTGTTCAGTCTTTGGTGTGTTTTCAGGTCTGTCTCTTGCCCAACTCGTCACACCACTAGGCGAGTTGAGACTTCCCCAGTTGTTACCCTGCGTTGATGCCTCACACCCGTTCTCAAGGCACCCAGAATCTACTTTGTCCTCTATACAACATTCAGTAGCTTCAACGAGTACTGAGAGAGCAAAGGGACAAGATAGAGGGTCAGAACACAGAACACATAGCTATGGATCATAACAACACCATATCTGACAGCTCAACTAATGGGAACCAGCAGCAATCCCATATTACTCCTCCAGACTCGCCTCTACCTAGACGACTAGGGCCTATCGGAGCTGGTGATGCACCTAATATTCACACGAAGAGGCATGGCATTCGACCCCCTCCAATTCCAGACAACAACTTTGAAATCAAGAGTGGCTTGATTACTATGGTGCAGAACAATAAATTTCATGGGTTGCCAGCTAAAGATCCACTCGATCATCTTGACAAGTTCGAGAGAATCTGTGGTTTGATTCAAATCAACGGCCTATCTAAAGATGCCTTGAAGCTTCACTTGTTCCCATTTTCACTTGGTGATAAGGCTCATATTTGGGAAAAGTAATTTCCTCAAGGTATCATAACAACTTGGGCTGACTGTAAGAGGGTGTTTCTAGCTAAGTTCTTCTCCACCTTCGCGACAGCCAAGCTGCGAAATTCTATCTCCAACTTTGTTCAGAGTAGGACAAAGTCTCTAGCTGAGGCTTAGGAGAGATATAAAACATACCAGTCTCAATGCCCTCACCATGGATTTTCAGAAGAAACCATCTTAAGCTAGTTCTACAGGGGCATTCAACCAAAGCTGAGGATGTTGCTAGATACAGTTAGCAATGGAAATTTTTTGAGTCAGGATGTTGATGATGGGAGAGAGCACATAGAGAACCTTGCACTCACCGATGGTCAGTATGGGAAAGAGTTTGATACAGCTGAGCGCAGGTCTGGAGCATCTGATAGCAGCATGGAGTTGAAGAGTCTGAGCGAGAAACTGGATAAGTTGCTATTAGTTCATCACAGGTAAGTCAATCAGGTAGAAGAGGATACAGCTGAAGAAGGGGATGACTAGTTGGTTGAAGATATCAGCTTTCTGCAAAATCAAGGCGGTCAAAGGCAATGGAATAACTTCAAGCAGAACAACAATTTGTCCTACCGCAGCAATAATGTAGCCAACCCTGAGGATCAAGTCTATCCCCCTAAGCCTTCACAACAAAAAGTCTGGGTTCCAAAGCAACAATATTATCAAAGTTTCAAGCCTGCACCTTCAGCTTCAACCTCAGAAGCAAAAGCAACTTCAGACATAATGGAGATGCTTCAGCAAATTCAACAGAGCCAAACTCAGCAAGCTGAGACCTTTAGCAAGTAATTCACTAAGGTTCACAGAAAAATTGATGCATAACACAATGACCTGAATTGCAAGTTTGAAACGTTGAATGCTCGCTTGAAATATGTGGAAAGCCAACAAGCCTCTGCTACTGTCAAGACTTAGGGTCAGCTTCCAGGCAAAGCAGTCCAGAATCCAAAAGAATACACTATTCAGTCCATTACCCTTAGAAGTGGTAAGGAGCTTCACACTAGAGCAGTTGAACCTACAACCACTGAGGACAGCGAGCTTCAAGAAGGGGAGGATGAATAAGCTGGAAAGAAAAATACTTCCCAACTCGCCGGTCCAACTCGCCAACCAGCTAGGCGAGTTGAGCCTGAAACTTTGGCAAATCCTATTTCTGAGCCTACAATGCCTAAGGCAAATGCTGCAAAACCACAAGCACCATTCCCATCTCGCCTAAAGAAAGATCAGACTATCAAATTCAAGGAGCTTTTTGAAAAGCAGATGAGGGAGGTTGAGCTTAAAACTCCATTGTTTGATGCGTTTGCCTTGATCCCACAGTATCAAAAATTTTTGAAGGAAGCAGTGAAAACTAAGGTTCATCTCATTGAGGGTTTAGAGGTTGAGAATTTTGAGTGTCAAGTTGTAGCTGAAGCTAAGATTGTGCTAAGAAAACTTGAGGATCCAGGAACGTTCACTCCACCCTGTTCCCTAGGTCATCTCAACTTCAAGAAAGGACTATGTGATCTTGGCGCATCCATAAGCCTAATGCCTTATTTTGTTACAAAGAGACTGGGATTCAACAACTAAAAGCCCAACAAGCTATCATTAGTGCTCACTGACAGAAGCACTCGCTCTCTACATGGTTTGCTGGAAAATTTTCCTATCAGGATAGGCAACGTTGAGATTCCCACTGATTTCATTGTCATAAATATGGATGAAGAGCCTCAAGATTCAATACTATTGGGAAGACCTTTCTTAGCATCTGTTGGAGCAGTCATTGATGTGAAGAACAAGGAAATTGAGTTGGATTTGGGTGGCATAGAAAAATTGGAGTCCAATTTGAGTGAAGATTCGAGAAAGCCAACCATTGAAAGACAAAGTTTCACAGTTACAAGCTTGAACAAAAATTCAGAGGCTGCGAATGACAAAAAGGGAACTCTGGTTTCCCTTGAAACACCACACTAGCTGACAATGTAAAGTATCAAGCTTGAGACTCAAAACAAGCACACCTGGGAGGCAATCCCATGTTTATCCTTTTTATATATCCTCGCTTTAAATTTTCAAAGTCTTT
>OVAX01004340.1:0-13833 GCA_900406405.1 Lepidium africanum | reverse complement strand
GGAGTCACCTAATGGTATAGAAGTGTAACTTATCCTTACTCCTTTTTGGTAATATATGAATGTGTTGACAAAAAAAAAATAAAGAATACCAGTATATAGTTCCTAAGCTATATTTTATTTATGGTTTTCAATTTTCTTTTTAATATATTAGCTTAAATTTCTGAGATGGAATGATGTTAATTGGTTTTTTACTGTATGACAGCAAATTAAAATTGTATAACATTTTAAATTAATGTATATAAAATAATGTATAGCTGTTAAACTGTAAGTTAAATTTTATAACATTGTTTAGTTGTCGTATAATTATATTTACTTATAAAGTATTGAATTTATAAAAATGTAAATATTAGTTTGTGCTAATAGCATCTCACTAATTATAGGTTCAAATTCGTACATTACTTATTATTATTTTTGTAGTACATTAATATTAGTTTGTGCTAATAGCACCTCACTAAATCCTCCTAGGTATACACCAAAACAAGGTTCTGTTTTACCTCTTAATATTGTTTGTAAGTTGCATAAATCTGCATATAGTCTAAAGAAAACATCTAGAGCAATGGTTTCTTAAGTTTAGGGAGGTCCTTTCTAGCCTCAATTTCCATTAATCTCATTCTGATCACATTCTTTTTGTGAGAAATATAGAAAGTCAATACATTGCTATTCTTGTTCATGTAGATGATATCATGATTGCTTCTAACAATGATGAAATTGTCTCTTCTCTAAAATCTACATTACATGAATGCTTTAAAGTATGTGATCTTGGTCCTTTGAGGTATTTTTTAGGTCTGGAAATCGCAAGATCTGCAGCAAGAATCTCAGTTTGTCAAGGGTAATACACTTTGGAGAGAAAGAAGACACTCCATAGCCCACAACACCGCCTCTACCTCACAGTGTAGGGCTAAGAGACTCCGTCGAATTCCGTGTGACGCCATGCAAACTCCCTCAGAAGAGTCGGGAAATGAAACCCATCCCAAACCAGATATGAGGTCAAACACCTTCCAAAAACCATCCAAAAGACATCAAAATCCTGTGAAACCTGGATTATTAGTAGTTGGGCAAGCTACAAATGACCAAACTGAAGACAAGCTAATTAACCCGGGTTGCTGCATTGCTAATACTTCCTTTCTTGCAGTAAACCAATTTGTTGCATCATCTTCCACCTCTTGAAGGATATCCCTGGGATCGATATTTTTGTCTTAAAAAATAATGTTGATTATGAGCTTTCCATATATGCCACATGATCCATGGAAAGTTGTTAATTGTTTCATAATCAGGGATGCGCTAGAAAAGATGATCTAAATTAAACCAGATTAATTTTCCTAGAAACACATCTAATGTTGAAGAAAAACTTAAGAGGGCCCAAGTTTGAAGCGGTAGAGGGCACTCAAAAAGAGCATGATTTATTATCCCTCATTGAATCCGCATCGACTACATTGAGTATCACAATTTATACCCTGATATACCTCATTTTTACCGGTTTTAGCTCACTAATTCATATGTTTTCCAGAGTCTTTGTTATGTTTTTAGAGTCTTTACAGGTATAATGTAAGGATAATCTGGATATTGTACGCATAGTAGGATTGGAGCTAAATTAGAAAATTTCTGGTAGAATCACTGGATCGATTGATCATTCCATTGATCGATCGATCACCATCATTGGCTAGGAGTATGCGCTCGACCATTTGATCGACTTCACACAACTGGATCTATAAATCATCTCATCTCCAGATTTATGAGCTTGACCATTTGATCGACCTCGTGCATTTTGATCGATCGATCAACATTTTGAAGGAGGAGCGCTCGACCTTGAGATCGACCTCATGCCTTATTGATCAACCAAAGAAGAATTGATCGATCGATCGTTATAATGATCGATCGATCATCGATACTGCGAAGCCCAAATCTGAATTTTCTTATTTTTGTACCAACTCGGTTTAGTCATTTAAATAGGTTAAACTCGTTTTCTAAAACACACAATACAACTTATGCTATCAGACCTTGTTCTTAAAGTTTTGAGAAGAGGACTTCCAATCTCTACACAATTGGAGAAGATTTCTAAACCTTTACTTTTAATTGCAATTACTTTTCATGCTTTCTATTATGTCTTTGAATTTGTGTTTCTCAGTCATGTATGAGTAGTTTTCAAATCAAGTTTAGGGTTTTCTAGGATTGTTAGGGAATGATTGAATGATGAACATATAGGTATTGCTTGATGTGTTCTCCACTTAAGGATAATCCTAGTGCTTAGGCTAGAGTAGCTAACTAGTCTATGATTCCAAATTACTTAACACTCAAAAAGCTTGTTAGGAATTAGACCCTCCTTGGGTGAACAATCAATCCTTGACCAAGTTGATGTCAAGGTTGATTGCGGACTTATCAAACACATTCAATAATGCATATCTTCATCTCTAGAACCAATGACAGTTAGGATCTCTAGGTTGCTAGATATAGTAGTTGATACCACGACAGTGGATTGATTATATTTTTATGTTTGAGTTGAGATTGCTATTTAATTGTTTCCTGAATAGTTCCCTAGTTCAAATTCCTTACTTTCTTGATGATTTCCCTAAGCTTGGTGTCTTTAGTTATTGATTTCAAATTTTTTAGCTTCTGTCTGATCTTGATTTGATTTACAATCTTAAGTTTCATCTTAGCTCTAATTTGGTTTTAGAATCGATAGTGTAATAGCTTGGTCTTTGTGGATTCGACCCCTAGAGTACTACTCGATTTGTTGTGCACTTGCAATAGGAATATAGGGTTAAAACTATGTGTATCATACCCCGATGTCTCAAATTAGTTTTCACTGTCGTACATCCAGACAATATATGCCATCTGAAGTGTTTAATTTTGGAAGGACAGTCCAATTTCCACACCTTAGATTGTAGTGCTTGAAAATTTGGACCAGCAGTTTCAACCGGTAATAATGAATGTGTCTCTGGAGTTTGATATCTGGATTTCACCATATATCTACCTGTCTTAGTAAAATGCCAACCTAGTAGTCTGGTCTAATACTTCTTGAAATGGATATACCTAAGACAAGTGCAACGTCAAATAGGTCAAGGAATTGTCTTAATAACGTCTCTCTCCAAGACCGTATATTTGAATCAATACATTGGTCTACAGTGAGATCAGGGTAAATGTTAGGTCCCATCCCTACCGCTGGGCGTGGAATAATATCTGGAATCCATGGGTCTTCCCAAACAATAATTGATTTGCTATCACCAATTTTATGAATCATGCCCTTATTAACTAATGAGCAAGCCGAAGAGATACTTCTCCAACCGTACGATGGGGATGATGTATTGATTGGATCCATAGGGCAATTGTTCTTATAATATCTACCTTTCATTACTCTAGCAAATAATGATTCAGGGTAGTCTAATAATCTCCATATTTCTTTAGCCAAAAGAGTCGTATTACATTCCTCTAATGCGCAAAAACCTAAACCACCTTCTTTTTTAGGTTTACATAATTTCATCCATTTCTTCCAATGAACTCCTTTAGCAATTTCTGGGTTAGTCCACCAGAAACTTGCAATAACAGCATTCCAAATTCTTAATTATCGACTTTGGAAGTCTAAAGCAGGACATAACATATGTCGGTAATGTTGTGAGAACATATTTGATTAGGACTTCCTTTCCTCCTTTCAAAAGGAATTTAAACGTCCAACTATTAATCCGTTCTAATAATTTTTCGCGAACAAAGGCAAAAACTTTAGTTTTTGCTCCTCCAATACTTTATGGTAGGCCCAAATAAGTACCCATGCCTCATATAATTTCTTAATGTTCAAAATTTGGTGTATCCATCTTCTACCCACTTTGGGGAAAGAGTGGTCGAATTAAATTGATGATTTGTCAAAATTAATATATTGCCCTGACACCCTCTCGTATTCTTTCAAAATGTGAAGAATATATTGAGCCTCTTCCTGACTTGCTTTACAGAAAAAAAGGCTATCATCAACAAATAGTAAATAAGAAATTGTCGGACTCTATCCAGCAATAGAAGTTCCAGAGATCAGTTTGTCTCGTTCCACTCTCCTTAATTTTGATACTAAGACTTCAGTACATAATATAAAAATATACGAAGATAGGGGATCGCCCTGGCGAAGACCTCTCCTCGGGATAATCTTCCCACTTGGGGCACCATTTAATAAGACAAAGTATTTTACACTTTTTATACAATGCATAATACATCTTATCCAATTTTCATGAAAGCCTAGTTTACGGAACAGACTTTCAACAAAATTCCACTCCACATGATCATAAGTTTTGCTCATGTTTGTCTTAATAGCCATATACTTTCGTCAAACTGCTTTATTTGTGCGGAGAGCATGAAACATTTCTTGGACAATCAAAATATTATCAGAGATCAACCTGCCTGATACAAAGGCCGATTGAGTTTCTGAAATTAATTTTGGGAGAATTTTCTTTAATCTAAGACATAACACCTTTGAAATAATTTTGTATCTCATATTGCATAGACTAATGGGGCGGAATTCTGCCATTTTAGTTGGCCTTGAAACCTTCGGGATAAGACATATGTTTGTCTCATTTAAACTTTTGTCAAAAGATTCTATTTTTAGAAAATCATTAACTAAGTAAATAAGATCCAATTTGATCACCTCCCAAGAATTTTGGAAAAAGGGCAGTCATACCATATGGCCATGGTATTCTACCAGGAACCATCATAAATAAAGCTTTTTTAACTTCTTCCTCCGACATCTCTCGGATAAGTATCTTATTGTCATCACCTTCCATTAGCCATTTATTTTGGCTTTTTTTGTTTCCAATAAAGTTCTTCATCAATGTATGCCTTCTTAAGGTCCGATTTAACCTCTAAAATTTCATCAGAGGAATAAGAATCATCATTTTGAAGAGTTTCCAATTTTTTCTGGAGTCTAATAATTGTCTTTCTCCCAGAAGGGATATTTTGGTTTCGCGAGTAAGAAATTTCACGTCAGCAATTCTTAATTCTCTTAGTAATCAATAATCTAGGGCGACAAGATAGTCCTTTCCAACCCCTTTCTATCGATTGCTTGAGCCCTTCTCTGCCAATCCATCGTCTATCAAAAATGAATTGACGTTTTCTCTTAAAACTTTTGTCACTAAATCTTCTTATCACAGGTCTATGATCAGACCCTATTATGTCCACATAATACGTCTCCGAATGTGAGAATAAATCATGCCACTCTTCATTACCATAAGCTGTATCAAGCTTATAACGAACTACAATATTATTTCTAACTCCTCTCCAAGACCATGAGTTTCCTAAGTTTGTAAATTCAATTAGTCCACAATCGTGTAACATCTGATTGAACGTTAAAAAGGAAGAAGCATGACGTAACATCCCCTTTGTTTCTCATGATTAACAAATAATTCATTAAAATCTCATGTGACCAGCCATGGAGAATCGTGTACAATACCAATTCGTGTTAGTCTTTCCCAAACATGGTCTCTAAGACTTTGTTTTGGTTCGCCATAGATTAAGGTGATATGAGCTCTTTGTCCTTGTATGTCCAAAATAATATCAATCATTTGTTTGTCCTTGTAATTTAGAACTACATTAAAACAACTTGGATAATAAAGAGCTAATCTACCACTTAATTCATTTAGTTCAACAGAAAAAAACAAATCATAGTCAAAATGACATTGAATCTTTTCAATTAAAACATTGTTATTCTTAGTTTTAAAAAGAAAAAGAAAATCTGATTCGTGGGTTTTCCAAATTTCCCTAAAATAACTTATTGAAATCTTGTTGCCAATATCTTGGCAATTCCAACTAAGGACTTTAAGCATTCAAAATTATTGATTCTTCTTGGAGCTTTCTCCTCCTGTCTTGTTTTGACCACCTTTCACTTTGTTAGCTTTTGGAGTCTTTCTTGGGGAAACCATGAATAATGAGTTCATTTTTCTGGTATTGACACCACGAAGAGGCGTGGACGGTTTGACCTTCACAGGAATGATTGGTGGTTTTGTAGCCACTTTCTCCTCCTGAATCCCTCTTTCATTAATTTGAACATGATTCTTAAATTTTGCTAGCTCTTCCTCTGTGAAGCTACTCTCACTTCCTACAAAAGAATTTTTAATAGGTATAATCTATTGCTCACCGACAATAGTTGGATTTGAGTCATCCGTAAGCAAGTCGTCTTCGTTGACTTCCTCCTCAGTCATGGATAAAATCTGAATATGGCCCATCTCCGCTGACTTCGGCATTGTTTTGACACGGGCATTTTCACTATGAAAAGAGAGTGGTCTTCTGGATTTCTTTGAGGAAGAAAGCCCTGCGTTCTCTGCAGCTAGAGCCGTGCCGTGGTAGAGAAAAAAAAGACCATTGTTTTAGGCCCCAAAATATATTAAGTTTTTTGGGATCCTTTGTCTCAAAAAGTAGTTGTAGCATAATGGTTGGGGCCTCTTAAATTACCTTCTTTTTCCCTGGTTCAAATCTGTTAAGTGACTAAGGAGATTAATCTTTTTAGTAAATAGAAACGAAAAAAATTAGGAAAAATGTCAATTTAAACCTTTATAATGGATGTGGTTTATTAAACCTTCAATTTTTTGTCGACTTCTGATAAAAACCATCAACTTTGCATTGACTCGACCAATTGAAACTTTCACCCCAAAAATAATTACCGAAATTCTTAAAAAATTTTGAAATTTGGAATAGAAAATGGAAATAATGAATTCTTTTCACACAAAAGGATATTCGGAAAAAAAAAAAAACAGTGATTATGATTTTAAAATTACACAACAGAAAAAAAAATCAAAATTTTTTATACAAATGGAAAATGAAAATAGATAATATAGATTTAACAATAAAAATCTGATCGAAAAAAAAAAGTAACAATTAAAAAGGAAATTAATAATTCTGAAAGGAAAAGGAAAAAGAAACCAAAAGGAATATAATAAACTTATCAATAGATTCTAATGTTTAAAGTTTTCTACACAAAACAAATTACAAAGAAATTTCCTAGCATCTAATTTCTTGTGTGCCTATTCATTCTTTTTTTCCTTGGTTACTGTAAGTCATTTAATTAGTGTTTTTAAATTTGTAAATTAATTTACTTAGCTTTGAAAATTTTTGTTGTCTTAGTTTTTCTTTTCAATTTAAGAAACATGTCTTCAAAGCATTATCCATCGGGAGCACAGAAAAGAAAAAAAAAAAAAATCACAAGCAAAAGCTTTGATGAAATATCTTAAGAAACGTGGAATCTCGAATGAATATGGAGAGGTTAATGACGAATTAGTGATTGCATGGAGGATGAGAATGTTAACATAATAGAGGATGAAAATGTTAACAGAGCAGATGATGCAAACCTTAATACAGAGGACGAAGGGACACATATGAATATAGATGAGAAAAATGATGATCTTGAAGAGCATCATAGGCTTCTTGATATATATGATCCCGAAAATTGGGGCAAAGTTGAATATGGACTAAGACTTATTTTGGTTGAAAAAGGTCATGCAGCAAGACAACTAACTGATTCAACTTTCCAAGAAATAAGACTAATGGTCAACATTTTTCCCACTAATATTATCTAAGAGATTAGAGTAATAAAGAGAAACAAGATAGGTGTTGGCTAGTTTATTCAAAAACATTAGATACAATCTTTTGGTTTTGTTGTAAGTTGTTCACTCGAGACAAAAACCCAAGTTACCTAGCATCTAAGGGATTTGGTGATTGGAAAAATGTTTTGGAAAGACTTAAGAAGCACGAGACTAGTCATGAGCATATCAAATGCATGAGTAAGTGGATGGAACAGGAATGGAGGCTGCAAAAAAAACCAAACAATTGATAAGCATACGCAAGAAGAACTCAACAAAAAGAGGAATCACTGGAAATATGTGATGCTTAGAATTTTTTCATTGGTATAAACTCTTGCCAAACAGAATTTAGCATTTCGACTCTGGATGTATCCAAATAACCGGATGGTTTTTGATTACAAGTTATTTCGGGTTTGGTTATTAACCGAACCCGAACTGAACCCAAAATACAGCCAAAGTCGTAGGGAATAAAGTCCATACCCGAACCCGAACCAATTTAACCGAACCATTTAGACTAAAAACTAGTTATAAACATGTATTTTGGGTGAAATATCCGAGCCTAAACCGAATCCCTTGATATTATACAACTCCAAAACCGAACCGAACTCGAACCAAATCCGAACCGAACCCAAGACGAACCTTAATAATAACCGAATGGACCTTAAACCTTAATACCAAAAAACTGAAAATCCGAAATAACTGAACCGTAACCGATCGGTCCCCCGAATGCCAAGGCTTAGTAATGGAAATTTCTTAAGTTTTAAATTTCAAACATTTATAATTATAAAATAATGGGTCAAGTATTAATATGTCAAGTATTAAAAATTTTGTGGATTTCTATTACTTAATTTGTACATGATTATCTTCCTTACCATATAACTTAACTATAATAAGTACTTAATTTTTAAAGTAGGTACGAACTGAATAACTAGTACCAATCACATTTCTCGTAGACTATGCAACTTCTTGCTTTTGCTTTTTGAAAGTCTACATCTTTAAAATTTTGAATATAAAACACAATCTTTTCTTTGTTGTCTAAGATTTTATCAAAAGGCCATTAACTGTAGAAAATGAATCATGGCTAAAAACAGAGCAATTTTACAACAAATGGAAACATAGACTTCAGTTATCATTTTCATTGTTCATGTACGATCTGAATATCGCCAGTCTGCAGCTATTACTTTTGTCAGCCATCTCAGTCCACCTGAGGCTAGGTATGAGCTAAATTGCCCCTCTTTGGTGATACTAACCGCGATTTCCTTACGATTTGATTTGTCTTGGCCGATGACAACTTAACTTCATAATGCTGGAGCTATTGAGTTAAGCAATGCCATTGATTGGTATATGCTCGATATTTTGGTCAATCCCTCGGCCCCATGAAGTCATGATGATGGTGGCTTGTCTCATATTGGAATTTCCAGTCCAAAATTCCACTATTGACGCGCAGCTCTGTCAGGCTTTGTGTGGCCCATAAAAGGCATTGCGCCACGGTTTGGTTTGTGGAAAGGGGGGGGGGGGGGGGTATCGTTTTGAAGTATCCATGTTCCACCCACTAGATGATGTGGTTTATTCCATGAGAAACCTAGATCACATTTGAGTTAAACTGCGCTTGGGTCTGCTCCAGCTTAGAGTTTTTTTGGAATGACATGTTGTACATAGATATTTAAATATTTACTACGTTTGTGACAGACTTATTTCAATATTTACTACAGAGTTAATAAATATGTCATAAACTTAACAGAACAAAGAAGTGTTTGAGACGATACCTTTAGTACATAATTTGCAATACACTACTAGCAATAAACTGATTTTAGACAACAAATATCTTTTGGAATCCGTCTCGAATAGGCCATTCAAGACGGATTCTAGACGAAATCAGCTGTCTGGTACAGATTTTCATAAACCGAAATTACATCTCGATTTTGTCCAAAATCCAGACGAGTAATGTACGTCCGTAATTCCAGACGAGTGATGAACATCCATAAATCCACATGGTACTTGATGAAGCGTATGTGCAATAATTCTATATAGATTTCGATGACACATTCCAGACAACAAAAAAGTGTATTGTCTGGAAATTCTAGACGGTATGTAACAACTTATTGTCATCAAGAATGTTTTTCCAGACTGTATTTGATTGTTATACCTTGTCTGGAAATGCAAACGATTTGTCACAAATTATTTATGTGACATAAACCAGAAGGGAACCAACATATATATGTAGTCTTCAATTACGAATTAAATATTGACTATAAATAAATTTGAATATAACAATAAATAAAATAATCAAAATTCATAATTTTATAAATGAGAAAAATGTTGTTTAAACATTGAAAATTGCAAAAATCGTTGATTAAACATTGAATTTATGATGTCGTTGATTAAACCTTCAATTTTTTGTTGAATTTTGAAAAAACCTTTAATTTTGCGTTGATTCGGCCAATTAAACATTTCGCGAACCTCAAATCAAAATTGACTCCAAAAATGTTTCTTCAAAACTGATTTTTGCGTTCAAGGGTTCTTCAAAACGAAGATAAGATAATATTCGAACATTCAAAAACCATTTTTGTGTTCGATTTCGGAGTCAATTTTAATTTGAGGTTCGCGAAAAGTTTAATTAGCTGAGTCAACGCAAAGTTGGGGTTCAAAAGTCAACAAACAAATTAAAAGTTTAATCTACCACATCCAAAATTTAATGTTTAATCAACGATTTTTGTAACTTCCAATATTAAAATGACATTTTTCCCTTTTATAAATCGATAGAAACGAGAAACATTCATATAAAATAAAGGTCCACATTGTGTTTCTTATATTAAAACAAAGAGATGTTCAAGCATTAAGCAAGGGTCATGATATATTAGAGATATTTATCACTTGGTCTCATGTATATACATTTTTCATGACTTTGTTACGCTACGAATACTATTACTTAATTTATTCGTCATAAAAGTAGTGACATTTTAGTTACAAATATAAATTTGTGACCATTCTATAATTAGCGTTTACAAATTGTTACAAATATGTTTTATCAGAACAAAATATTCTGTTTTACTAAAATTATTTTTTTGTAGAAATTAAGATCAAAATCTTTGTGGTGGATGCCGCTAAATGATTTTAGTTCTTCTTGTGGTCCAAAATTGTTCTCAAACTTATTTAGTGAGAGAAAGATTTTAAATATTATTTCTTCCATGGGAAAAATTTTATAATTTTTTGGCTGATTTTTTCCCCTTTTTTCTTCTATGTGGACATTTATTTTGCTAAGCTTAGCCTTCCCAAGGAATGATTCACCTAATTTTTATAGCGTTAGAATGTGAAGTTTTGTAGGAATACATAGATGTTGGACTGAGGACATCCAAACCCCACTTAAAATTCCACTAGTCATCTCACCGAGATTCTATCTAATTATGTTATATTTTTTCGAGTTATACTGACAAAGAAATTCTTATGCTTTGTTGACAAAATAAAAAAACATATACTATTTCAAAGAAAGTTAAGCAATGCCTAGTAACACATAATTTGTAATGATTTCAAATTACAAAAATTAAATATTAAAATAATCTTACAATAAGTAAAAATTGATGATACTAATTAAGAACTTAACACAAAACTATAAAACAATATTTCTTCACCGATAATAGAAAAATTATATTAAATGTATATATAATAATAAAATTTAAGATTAGTTAGAATCAGGTTGACATCGTGTAGAAATTTCACAACCTCTATTGTTACTATTAACAGGATTTTTGGCACATTCATTAGATTGCTTGAGCTGCATCATGAAATTCTATTTCTGGCTATTGCTCCATAATTTATAAATATGTTTCCTTCGCAAAATCCATTAAATAATGATAATATAATTATTATCAAAACCATGAATAAGATAATCTTCTTCTGAGCAGCCACTTTTTTGAAATAGAAAATTTTGTTTGATTCTCTTTGCTTATTTTTTCTTTTTTATTATATTTATTTTGTTATTTAAATCAGTGATGAATTATTGATATGAGTTTCTCTGTTTTATAGCAAGAGAAATACATCTAATATATAATGCCAGTAGATATATATATAGTTCGTAAGTTATATTTTATTTGTGATTTTCAATTTTCTTTTAATATATAACCATGAATTTTTGAGATGGAAAGATGTTAATTGGTTCTTTATTGTATGACAACAAATATAAACTGTTTAACAAACTAAAATTAATGTAAATAAAATAATGTATAGCTGTTAGAAGAGTAAGTTAAATTTAATAACATTTTTGAGGTGTCGCATAACTAAGTATGAGCATAATTATTTTCACTCATACCTTGTTTTATCATATTTTTATAAACATTTTTTCTATATATATTATGTTTTAAATTTTTGAAAATGGACATACTGCTCAATGAATAAAAAATTATGTATATAGAATATGTTCATATTATATATAAATATATGTATCATAATTATAAACAAATATAATAATACAATAAATAATAAACGACAATAAATATTAGAAAACATTCATGTTACATAAATTAAATATCTTTCAAAGCATTAATTTTCAAAAGTTAGTAATCAACAGGATTGTTTCACGCGTCAAATCCAACGATAAAAAGTTATTCTATATATATATACACGATATTTTAAAAAAAATCCAAAGACCCCAACAACAATAAAAGATGTGTCAAATAGTAGCTGGGAATCCATAAAAAATGAGGATATGGAAAGTACCTAAAGTTTATCAGAACACTTTGGTAGGAAAAAGAAAGATATTTTTACTGCTATTGTGGAAAAGATCAAGAGAAGAGTGTCTAGCTGGGCAAGCAAAAAACTGTCACTAGCTGGAAAACTAGTCATGTTAAAATCATTTCTATTTTCAATGCCCACTTATACAGTATGTCTTGTTTTAAACTACCCTCAAGTCTCTACAATAAGATTCAATCAATCCTAACCGGTGGGATAATGCTATCGGAGATAAGAAAACCAGTTGGGTGGCATGGTCAAAACTCACAAAAGTAAGAAATACGGAGGTTTAGGTTTTTGGGAAATCAAAGTGTTCAACATATATAGCACTTCTCGCTTAGATCAGTCGGAGAATTTTTTTTTTTTTTTTCAACTCGGATAGTCTCTTAGCCCAAGTCCTACTAGGAAAATACGCACCAAATTAAAATTTCCTAGATAGTTCCTTTCCAACTACTTGCTTCTTAGGGTGGAGAGGAATTATGCTAGGGAAATGTCTGATCAAAATGGGAAAACAATTTGCAACGGTAAAAAATACTTCTATATGGAAGGAAGCTTGGATCACCAATCTTCCCCACCAGTGCCCGTTGGTCCAGTGAGGTAGGACCATTCCGACACCAAAGTGACAGAACTGTTCTACCTCATACCATAAAGTGGAATGTGCAAAAAATAGAGGAACTCCTACTAGAGTACCTTTATGAGATCCTACTGATTAAACAAAGTACAAACCAGTTAGAAGATCAAACTATTTGGCTACCAAATCCTTCAAGAGATTACATCACCAAGTTAGGATACTACACATTGCTGAATGATTCGTTGAAATCTGATCCTATGTTAGTTCCTGGACCCGACTTCGACTGGCAAAAAGAAATCTGATGAGGTAATTATTCACCAAAATTAAGAATGTTCACGTGGAAAAACTTGCAACATGCACTACCAATAGGCGAAGCTCTTGCAGCTCGGAATATTACCTCGGAAGTAAATTGTGGTGATCGAGAGTCATCTTCCCATTTCTTCCTTTACTATCCCTTTGCTGCAAAAGTATGGGAACTACATCAAACAAAAGAATATTTCATTTTGTCACAATCTATAGACTTTGGATCAACTCTCAAGGCAGAAAAGTCCTTAGTTTGCTTACCGCCTCTCGGAATAGGCTCGACCCCTATTTTCCCGTGGATCTGCTAGTCGATTTGGCACTCCATGAACAAAAAAAAGTATTTGAATCTCGCCAACCGAATTCGGAAGTTATGCTCATAAAGGNGCCGTTCAGATCAAACAAACAGATTAACCCAAGTATATCATTTATTCACATGAGAGATCTTATCAGGTTTTCTTAGATGCAACATGGAAGAAAGGATCGAATGAATCGGGGTTGGGCTGATGTATCCTCCAATCTGATAAGTTTGAAGGAGCCTCACGCAATCTCTCCTCTGTAGGCCAAAAATGTAGCCTTTGTTGAAACATGAAACTATAGTTTATACGAATCAGTTTATACGAACAACATACGAATCAAAGATGCAAGATAATGGAATCTCACCCAAGAAGGGCCGTTCAGATCAAACAAACA
>OVAX01004339.1:0-13835 GCA_900406405.1 Lepidium africanum | reverse complement strand
TAATTTGCAAAGGTTTGAGGAGAGATAAATTAGTGGATTATCTTATTTTAGAAAGAAACCCAAAAGTTTTTTATCTAAATTCTATTAAAAATAATATTATATTGGCTAGAGACTTAATATATCTCTCACCACTAGCTCTTACTTTATTATACTACAAAAAAGTATGCTACAAAACCCAAACTATAATCTAAATTTACAATAACAATGCTATATAAAAATAGAAAAGAAAATAGGCATTGATAGGTACAGTTTGTTTCCGAGATGCACCAGCTAATTTAATTTCTATTTTTACAATTTTTTACATGAGTTCGATTTCAGTAGTTGTATAATCTTGTATGATATGATTTNTTTTTACATGAGTTCGATTTCAGTAGTTGTATAATCTTGTATGATATGATTTAACTATGAATTATAATTTGTTAATCTAATTGTTGAAAACAAAATAATGATTTTTTTTTTTTGTAGTTTGTTCTGATAATTTCTATCTATTGATACAAATCGGTTTCCGGAATTACTATTAAAATCAGTGCTGTGACATATGGCCGCCACTTAAAATTTGTAACATACAGATAATGAAGGCTTCTTATGAAATAATTATCATATCCACTTTTTCACTTGAAATGTAGTTTTGCATTTTCTAGGATAGATTTTTTATAGAACATTAATCCATGTTCTGATTGGCGGCTAAAACTTAAAACTACTTGACTGCAATAATATGCTTTGGCAGTATCTGCAATTGTAATATGGTACTATTATGTAATCGAAATTTGATTGGTAGTTCTTCTTCTTTCATTCTTTTACTTGTTTCCATGTTTTACAAAAATTTCATTATCTCTTCTGAAAGAAAAATGTAGTGGAAAATCGGGCTGGTCCAATCTGAGTTCACCTTTTCATGTCTCTCTGCGCCTGATTTCTTTGGTCCATTTCAGCTTTTCTTTTTTTCTCCACACAAAATATTACAAAAATCACAATCAAACTTACTATTTATGGTCTTTGTTTACAATAACCTAATTACCCCTAAAGCTCATAGTAGTTTCATTACAAGCTTGACTCTTAGATGAAACGTTGTGTTTGGTGAGAGAGGCATGTGAAGCTTAGAGTTCGGAGAAGGATCGGTGAATATATTCCGGCGAGAATCTGAGGGTCCCACAGGTGACCAGATTTTTACCTCATCCAAAAGCTCACAAGTGGAAGAAGCATAGGATAAAAATTAGTACTAAAAATTTGGTTTTGAAGAAGGATATTTGAGAATGTGCTTTGTGAGGCATCATCAGTAAGAGCAAGCTAGCTAGTCAAACATATTCTTCTCTTTTCTCTGCTTTTTCTCTTTGTTTCTCTATAAAACAAATCTCATCTTCTTCTCTTGCCCTACACTCACAATACAAACTCTCTCTTCTTCACTCTCTCTTCTTTTGAGTTTTCAAGGACTTAAGAGAAAGAAAGGAGAAGTTATGGTGAAGTTCACAAAGCAATTCGAGGGACAACTTGTGCCTGAATGGAAAGACGCTTTTGTGGATTACTCTCAGCTCAAGAAAGATCTCAAAAAACTCCATTTGTTAAACAATGAAGTTGAGAAGAAGCAGATAGAAACTTCTTTTATCAGAACTATTGTGTCCTCTTTAGGAAAGCTTTCCTTTCTGGATAACAAGGACCGGGAACGATCTCGTGCCATCCAAGTACTAAACCTAACCTTAAGCCTTTGTGATTTTTCAACTATTCGTGGGATTGTCATGTTAATGATTCTGATACTCTAGGACAGGTTCATAAAAAGCTTGCTTCTTCTGGAAGTAACAATGACGTGTATGAGACGGAACTTCTGGAGAAGATTGCTGATGATACCGATGCTGCGAAAGCATTCTTCGTGTGTTTAGACACACAACTTAACAAAGTGAATCAGTTTTACAAGACAAAGGAGAAAGAGTTCTTGGAGAGAGGAGAATGTTTGAAGAAGCAAATGGATATACTCATTGAGCTCAAAGATGCTTTCAAACACAAGCATGGCAATGGAGAGTCTACTCTAGAATCAAAAGAAGACGATTCCATATCTTGCACCATCTCATGTGGTAATAAGAAGATAATATTAAAAAGTACATATAAAAATTAATTTGTTGAATCACGAATTGGTTTATGAACTTTGCCATGTTTTTGAATGCAGAGGATGACTCTGTTAGGAACAGAACAGAGCAAATGCAACCTCAAGAATCTTGCTTAGAGGATTTGGAGGATCATGAAGAAGAATCATTGGCGTTTCCGGGATCCGAAGAACCGATTAAAATCAACAACGAGGACTCGAAGTTGACGATGGCTCCTGGTCGGGTTTTTAGCTGTCAGGGGAAGAATGTGAAGATAAAGATTCCATTGACCAATCTTTCTCGTACATTTTCAGCTATCAGTTACTTGATCAATCAATCTTCGTCGAAGAAATGTGGTCCGGATGGAGGAAATAAGCTACAAATCAACAAGAGACAGTTAAGTCATGCGGAGAAGATGATAAAAGGAGCTTTGACAGAAATCTTCAAGGGCTTAAATTACCTCAAAACTTACAGAAACTTGAACATGTTAGCCTTCATGAACATTCTCAAAAAGTTCGATAAGGTAATTGGAATTTTATAAACCAGAGTATGTAGAAGTTGTTTTCGATTCGATTATAAGACCAATTCTTTCATTTTCTTAAGGTGACTGGAAAACAAATCCTTCCAATTTATCTTAAAGTGGTGGAAAGTTCTTACTTCAACAGTTCAGACAAGGTAACTTAAAAAGCAACTTTAGATCTTTGTATTTCAAGTTGCAAGCGGAAAATCGACATCTACACTCTTGGTCATTGTCACTTTAATCATGCTTTTGGGAAATGACAGGTGATAAATTTATCAGACGAAGTTGAGGAATGGTTCATCAAGCACTTCGCTGGAGAAAATCGCAGAAAGGCAATGAAATATCTGAAACCGCACCACCGCAAAGAATCTCACTCAGTCACCTTCTTCATTGGTCAGACTTTTTCTTTTTACTTTTACAAAAATATTTACCTGTTCATGTTGTGACATTTTCATTTGCACTTGCAAATACAAAAGAAATTTTCAGACCAACAAAATAATAGAAAATAGCCTTTGGACCCCATCACACACATACACATTAGGATTCCACAATGTAACCTTTAATCTTTGAGTTTTGGGTGGACAACTAAGAGCCTCACATTCTATTTCACTCTCTGTTGCATAATCTGATCTTGTCTGTTAAAGTATCTTTGGAGATTATAATCTAATCTATCTTCTTCTGTCGTGAAATTTAACCTCAGGTCTTTTCACCGGTTGCTTTGTTGCGCTTCTTGCTGGCTACATTATTGTGGCCCATCTCACTGGAATGTATAGACAACACTCTGAGAACACTTTCTACATGGAGACTGCTTACCCTGTACTTAGGCGAGTAATCTAATTAAAACAACTTTAATAAAAACTTTATGATTATGGTAATTTATAAAATTTGATCCAATAGAAGCTAATGCCAATGTATTTTCTTTCATATGTTACTGCAGCATGTTTGGACTCTTGTTTCTGCACTTATTCTTATACGGTTGCAACATATGTATGTGGCGAAAAGCGAGGATAAACTATAGTTTCATCTTCGAACTTGGGTCCAAAAATGAGCTCAAGTACAGAGATGTTTTCTTGATATGTACCGCGTCAATGTCTTTGATTGCTGGTGTCATGTTTGTTCATCTTTCACTTCTCGCTAAAGGTCACTCCTTTTCACAAATTCAAGTGATCCCTGGCCTTTTATTACTGGTAATTTACAAATTACTAGTCATTCTTCATCATATCTCTGTAAATTCGTTAGCTAACTCTTTTTGCCTTTTTTTTTTGGCAGGTCTTCTTGTTAATACTGATTTGTCCCCTTAACATTTTCTACAAGTCAAGCCGTTACCGGCTTATATCAGTCATTAGAAACATAGTTTTTTCACCTCTTTACAAAGTCGTGATGCTCGATTTCTTCATGGCTGATCAACTTTGTAGCCAGGTAATACATTAAATCACAAACCCTGAACCAAAATCTGGTCTTTACCATAAACAACGAATCGAAATCTGATTTTTTTAACAATGGTTTAACTCTTATCTCGCAGGTACCGATGTTAAGGAACCTAGAATATATTGCTTGCTACTATGCAACTGGTAGCTACGCAACTCAGGACTATGGATATTGTATGAGAGTCAAGTATTACAGAGATCTCGCCTATGCAGTCTCCTTCCTCCCATACTACTGGAGAGCAATGCAGGTAATTATACTTAAAAACATTTTCCTTGTTCTTCAAGTTTCTGTGTCTTATCTACCAAGTAAATACTTAAAATGGATTCTGAAACAGTGTGCAAGGAGGTGGTTTGATGAAGGCGAAACTAGCCACCTTGTGAACCTAGGGAAGTATGTCTCAGCGATGTTAGCCGCTGGAACCAAAGTAGCTTATGAGAAGGAAAGGAGTATTGGTTGGCTTTGCCTTGTTGTGGCTATGTCAAGTATAGCTACAGTTTATCAGTTGTATTGGGACTTTGTAAGAGATTGGGGTTTACTCCAACAAAATTCTCGTAACCCTTGGCTTAGGAACCAACTCATGCTTCGTCAAAAATCCATTTACTACTTCTCTATGGTACAAATTCAAATCTTTAATCAACCAGAGACACACATAAATCTATATATATAGTCCTCAAGACAAAGACATGAAACTAGTTCAATTTCTTTGTAGGTTCTAAATCTTGTTCTGAGGTTGGCATGGCTACAAACAGTTTTGCACTCAAGTTTTGAGCATGTAGATTACAGAGTCACAGGGTTGTTTTTGGCTGCACTTGAAGTCATCAGGAGAGGACAATGGAACTTTTACCGGTAAAATTTATTTCCATTGAAGGATCTTTTTTTTGGTATCAG
This sequence comes from Lepidium africanum, assembly GCA_900406405.1. Classification (NCBI taxonomy): domain Eukaryota; kingdom Viridiplantae; phylum Streptophyta; class Magnoliopsida; order Brassicales; family Brassicaceae; genus Lepidium; species Lepidium africanum. The sequence continues at coordinate 8,927 of OVAX01004339.1, read as the reverse complement.
ATTCAAGATATGTACTAATGCTGGTGTGGACTTAAAACAAAATATATGCAGATTGGAGAATGAGCATCTAAATAATGCAGGCAAGTTTCGAGCTGTAAAGACAGTGCCACTTCCTTTCAGAGAAGTCGACGAAGAAGACTAATCTGATCAATCATCATTGTTGGCTTTGTCAGATTTGAGAGAACAGTGTATGAGCAGATGGGGGAGGAAGATATTATTCTTTCTTGATCAACCATATTTTGTGATCAGTGATCAAGAGCTCCTAAATTATTATTTTTCTTGTCCGAAATTTATGTAACTAAGGGAAAAAAAATATTGATGTAACTAAGGAAAAAAAAAATTTGATGTAACTAATGAATCTTACTTCCCTTTGTTTTCCCATATCATTCATCACTAAAAAAAAACGAAGAAAAATATTAGAAATAAAGAGTAAAATCTTGTTTTCTTTCAAGTTAGAACTCTTGACGGTGGAGATTCTTCCGTCATAGAGGTACCATTTATTTAGCAGTGAATTGAATCAACAGAGTCAAAAGGAGACGCAATATCATGGCGAATCTTACCGCTGGTTTATCTCCGGTTATAACTCCGGTGTATTCTCCGATATGTATTACCACAAAGCCAATCAATTTGCAGTTTTCAGCTAACTTCTTCAAACCGCCTTTTCCTCCGTCGTACAAGCAAAACCCTAGCTCGGCTCTACGCAGGTCCCAAGCTGTAATTATCTTCTTCTCCTCCATGTTTCCTTTTGGGTCTCATCTCATTTTCTCGTCTCCAGGTTGAGAACTGCTCGAGTGATAGAGGTAGCACAGAAGCAAAGGAATGGGTTATTTACTGTTTTTGGGTCTCGCACTGATGATTCCACGTTAAACCCAGAAGAAGAATCAAATGACTCCTCTGAGGTATTGATAGATTGTGGTGTCAATAGTGTCTCTGTCTTTTCATTGAAATCTTACAATCTTGTTGTTAAGCAGGGACAGGTTGCATCTATAGATATTAAACTACCAAGAAGAAGTTTGCTTGTGGAGTTCACTTGTAATTCATGTGGAGAAAGAACTAAGCGGCTTATCAATCGGCATGCCTATGAACGTGGCCTTGTATTTGTTCAGGTAAGACTTCGTTTCTGTTTCCTTTGTGATATGATTAGTTTGTGCACACCACATGTTTGCTTAAGTTGCCCAAGCGAGATGACTTGTAGTTTTTAAATTTCAAGAGGGACACAAAAGCTAGTTTTTTGTTGGTTGATTGCTTTAGTTTCTTTTTTCCTTTGGCAGTGTGTAGGATGTCTTCGGCATCATAAACTGGTTGACAATCTTGGTCTCATTGTCGAGTACGACTTACGGGAGACCTCCAAGGATTTGGGTACTGAATCGACCGATCAAATTTGATAAATTAAATCGAATGTTGAATCAATTTTGTTCTTTTTTTCTCCGATTTGTTCTTATACGCATGATGTCAACTATCTTCCGCAAATGATACAAAAAGAATGTATTATTTTTAAATCAATGTGTCAATATAAATGGGGAAAATGTAGATGTTCAAGTGGATACATCTGTGATTATCATGAGAGATAGAAATTTTAGGCTGTCATAGCCAGCAGAAAGAAAATTCCTATTGCGGTGTTGAGCCACATTCCTGCTCTTCCTTCCATCGGATTTACGGCATTTCCTCCATTCTGTGAACCAGAAATTGGAAAAGGTTATAATCCAAGCTTGTATAGAAGCATTAAGTGACAGTTAACCTTTTTATCATCCTGTATTTCGTTCAAGATTATTGGTAAGTATAAAGGTGTTACCGTGCTTGGTGATGGTGCTGGAGCCGTATCCAGGGAATCTGTCAGAACTGGAGGAGATGGAGGAGATGGAGGGCTCGGAGGAGTTGGTGCTGGAGCTGGGGCATGGTGATGCTTTTTGTGTTTATGCTTTCTCTTGTGCTTGGCAGGAGCCGGTGCTGGAGGTAAACTTATTGGTGCAGGTGCTTGTACTGGAGGTGATGAAACTGGTGCAGGTGGCGGTGAAGTTGGTGCCGGTGGGGGTGAAGCTGGTGCAGGTGGGGGAGAAGCTGGTGTGGGTGGAGGTGATACAGGTGGTGGTGAGATGGATGGAGCTAAGACAGGTGGGCTTTGTGGTTGTGGAGGTGGAGTCGCAGGACTGCTTACTGGTGCAACTTTTGGAGCCGGTGATGAAATTGGAGTAATTGCTGGTGGAGGTGTAGTCGGAGATGCTGGTGGCTTAGCAGCTGAAATAGGTGGAGCAGTGGTAGTTGGAGGTGGAGCAGTGGTGATTGGAGGTGAAGCAGCAGTTGTTGGAGGAGTAGCAGCTGTGGCTGGAGGTGGAGCAGTGGTGGTGGAGGTTGCTGGTGAAGTCGCAGGTCCTTGTGCATTTACGCTAAAGGGAAAGAAGAGAGTAGAAACTAAGAGAAGAGACCAAATGATTGAATTTGAATCCATTGTGTTCAGATAGAAGCTGCAAGAAACAATTGGTGAAGTACTATGCATTTAAAAAGCTGTGAGATATCGAGATTTCGTCAAGTATGAATGAAAAAGTTTGGTGCAACGATGGGTAGGTGGTTTAAGATATCAGTCTTCATCAGAATGCTACGTTACTTCTAATTCTAAGCCATTAATGCGTACTAATCAGATAACTGTCCCAATAATAATCAGCATTTCTAATGAAACGTTTTTATTATCAACTAATTGGGACCGATGCTTCCTTTGGACCTAAAACTGGTAAGGAGTCTAAATCACTATCAAAAGAGGTTGGTTAAATAAGATAAAAACATGTATTCATATCAGAAATTGTGCATAACGTTACATATCAATGGCAGTACAATTAAATCAAACTGGTCTTCAGATTTAACCAAATGACGTAGACAGATAATATACAATTTTGAACATATGTGATGCAAAACTTGTTCTTGGTTTGGCTGCGTTTAAAATACATAAACACCGAGGCTTTGGAGTTAAGCTTCTACAGGCACATAAAAGGTAAGACTTGATGCATCTTGTTGAGGAGTTTGGAAGGATGGAGATGATGATGATCCTTGGTAGAAGCGGGTGGATCTGAGTTCTTGTCTTTCTTCTTTCTTCTCAATTGGAAAAACTGTTGCATTGTCTCAGCACATTCTGATTCTAGAACTCCTCGCCGGATTGCCATCTTAGGATGGAATGGATGAACTGGAGGCGGTGGCTTTTCTGTATCCTCAGATCCATTGCCTTCACCTCCAGGGAACAGCCTAAAATATAATGTTTTTTCAACGATTTCGACTCTAAAATGTTTCAGCACAATATTTTTTAGTTTCAGAAGGTAATTGGTACCTGATCCAGCTGCCATCTGCTCCGAGAAGCTTATTAGGAGCACCCCACACAAGAGTGTTGACCCTTGCTTGAAGTATTGCTCCAGCACACATTGGGCACGGTTCCAGTGTCACATAGAGTGTTGTATCCTGTTAGGAGAATAAGCAAGTTACTGCATATAGTTTCCTTATCGATTCTCTCTATCAAACCCTGACTAGCGATTTTTGAGATCAATCCTTTTATTTGGAATTCCTCAAAAAAAGTATCATACCACCAAGACTTATATCTATTATTTTGCTCATATACTGTTCCTGCCATCACAAAAATGTACATTTGACCTTGAGGGAGGTGTTTGAGAGAGCGAGAGAGAGTAGATTACCGCGAGCCTCCATGAACGAAGTGCTTTGGAACCCTCTCGAATGCATATCATTTCTGCATGAGCGGTTGAATCTCGAAGCTCCTCTACTCTGAAACACAAAACTATGGTTAGATGAATCCAGCCGGAGAAAATACAGTGAAAGGGGATTCAATAGAGAATTAAACTTACAGGTTAAAACCTCTAGCGATAATTTTCCCGTCATGCACAAGCACAGCGCCGACAGGTACCTCCCATATATCAGCAGCCTTCTTAGCTTCCACTAACGCTTCCCTCATGAATATTTCATCAACTGTCCGCCTTTCAGCTTCTACTCTGTATGCTTCTTCCCACTCCTCAAAACTATCCCGCACAACCTGTTTGTTTCTCTGAAGTTTCCTTGGTATCAATGCAGAATCTATTGATACAGAACCTGCTTCTTCTTGGGACTTTGCACTTAGAGGTCGCTGGCGTATGTCCTGCTCTTTTAAGCTGCTACTACCAGATACTATGCTGGGATGGGATTCTGAAGGATCCTCTACAACAGGAGACCTTTGGTTTCGGCCTGGAAATGGTAATGGCTTTTGACCTGCATCCGTTTCAGGAACACGAGCCTGATACAATCTTCCTTCTCCGACAGTAACATAATGATCGCTACTTACCTCGGTGGGACTAGATTTTGATGGTTCCTTGATAGCAGGAGATCTTATCAGGTTTCGACTGGGCAGTCTCATTGGAAACACTGTGGGAGCTGTTTCTGGAAGACGAAACTGGAAGTTTCCACCTTCTTCCTCATCCACACCATAAATTTGATCACCAGATGTGGAAGCCTTGCCACTGGCTGCAGAGCCACCTTCTAACATCATGGAAGATGGCAATGCTCCTACGCCTTGATGTTGTCCAGATCGCTGGTTCAGTTTTGTAACGCCTGATGATTCAAACTGGCTACTAGGAGAAGTTTCACTATACTCTAACAGATGTTGTTCACCAGACGTGGAAGCCTTGTGGCTGACTGCAGAGCCACCTTCTAATATTGTGGAAGATGGCAATGCTACTATGCCTTCATGCCGTCCAGATTGCTGCTTCAGTATTGTAGCGCCTGAAGATTCAAACTGAATTCTAGGAGAAGTTTGACCAACCTCCAACTGATTTTGAGGAGTTTCTTGTGGCAAAACTCTATCCCCTTTTGTGTTATCATCACTGCTGCCATCATGCTCACGCCCAGAAAACCATGTTTCACTGCTAACTGACTCATTGGCTGAACTCTTTCCACCAGGCTTTGGACTCGAGTCAGAGCTTCCAGCTCGGGAGCCCCACCTAAGCCTAGCAATATCTGCAATGACATTCCATAAAGACCTACCATTTCTTTTGTTCACATTCTCCACTGCTGCATTGCCTTCTGCGGCTCCAGGATGAGGGGTTGCCTGAGCAGAATCCGTGGCCCACATTTCATCTGAAGGTCCCATTGCTCCTGAACCACCAGGTGATCGCCGCGAGTCCCGCCTCTTCAACTGATTGCTTTTAGCTCTTTGCTCCTCAGTCTCCGGATTTGATACTTCATGCTTTGCCTTTCTCACAAACTCCCCAACAAAGTTCTCTGATGACTGTTCCAACCGATGGGCAGAACCCAGAGCATCTTCAAGTGTTGTATTTCTCATCAGCTCTCCAGCAGACTGACTAGTAACGAAAGCTCCTGCTATTGGATGTTCAAAGGCTGTGGGATAACTGCTTTCTGAAGTTCCGTACGAACTTTCTTGAATGGAATATCCACCACTTCCGTAACTTTTCCCTGAGCCCCTGCTTACCAGCTGAGAAGAGGGAGGAATGAGTCTTGTTTCAGATCCTTGCATCTCCTCTGAAACCAGATCTACCAGCTGCATTTTATTGCGCAAAGATACTTGCGAACTTGAGACCTCTTCAGATAGCTTTTGGTGAGAACTTAACAACCTAAAGGCCATCTGACCTTCTTTTGTCGAGTTAGACTGATCTAACATAGAATCTTTCCCAGGAGCGTTTTTTTCTGCTTTGTTGTCCAAGTGCTGAATTGTAGTACTTCCTTGACCAATTAGCCTCTTCTCAGATTTTCTCTTAATTTCTGTATACCTTTCTACATCACTGGTATGAGATACAGACACAGAATTTTTATCAGATTGTATCTTTTGTACAGGATTTAAATCAATATGATAATCTTGTTGCCTCCCTTCTGATTGTAGATCAGACACCAAGTCAGCATGTACTTCTTGGTTTCTAATATGATCTTCACTTTGCGAGACATATGTATTTCTGATGTTTATGTCATGAATTTCTGAATTTTCAGAGAAGCGTTCAGTAGTCCTTCTCACACCAGCTTGCTTAGATATCCTTTCTTCCAATAGAGGTCGCTGATTATTTGTTGCCTCTGGAAATTTTTGCAGCACATTTGTACCTTCTGCTTGGCTATTGCTATATTTAGTTCTCCTGTGCATTTCAGACACTCTTTCTTCTCTGCTATAACGAGCCTCCGATCTTCCTTTCAGCTGCTGCTGAGAACTCTCCATGTTTTCGCTTCCAGAATCAATATGAATTGAGGGGACTCTATAGTCCTCCCTTGCACCAAAAACCTTTTGATTTTGGGAATTGGTCTCTGCATCATTAACATGGATCTCATGAATTTCCATATCTTCTTCATAATGTCCCGTTGACTCAGAGAGTACATTACCAGTTTGACTCAACTTCTTTCCTCTTCTCTGATTCAAAGAAACTGCTTGGTTTGAATTTTCCCCTTCCTCAAAAACCTGCTTGCGATTGCTTGAACCCACTCCATTGGAACTCTTGTCTCTCTTTCTCCTCGAATGTGTCTGAGAGGCCTCCTTTCTAGATTGCAATGATTGTTCAACAACTTTCTTCTCTGAACTTTTTAGGTTTCCGTGATGAAATTCCACATCCTCCTCCTGATCATCATTATCACTCTCGAACTCACCTGAAGAAGCAAGGGAATAATATGATGAACAACTGGAACTCTTAGCCCTTCTTGATCGAATTTCTCTTTCTTCATTCCTCTTATAACTTTCACAAACGTGGTCACCGGTAACCAATTTAGAACCACGACGAGAGTGACTCTCCCCTTGAGATTTTTTCTTTCTCCCACAATACTCACAATCATCTCTGTCCTGTAATGTCACATCCTGTTTACTAGACCCCTCAGCTCTCTCAAATCGGTTCCGCTCGTTTTTTCGAGAAACTCTCCCATTACCATTACTATCTCTTCCTTCAACTTTAATCTTTCTCACATTTCCTCCATGAAAGTCACCACCACTCCTCACTTTCTTCCTCTCTTCAACTCTACTAACTAATTTCCAATCTTTCTCCTCATCTGTCAATTCATCACTTAAAAACGAAATCATAGCTTCTACATCATCTGGAAAACGTCTACCAACACAACATTCATCAAATTCGTCAGAAACTCTAAGCCTAAAGCTCCGGTTTTTCCTTCTTGTGCTATCACAAGAGGAATAAACCTCACAACCCACAAATCGATTTCCACCCACAAGCAACCTCCTTCGACACGAAGGCCACTGAATAAGCGTGGATTGTCTAAGCCCATAAATCACAAATCCAGGGTTTATCGATACCTTAGGATTAACAAAGGAAGACGCAGAGGGTGTTGAACAACAACAGCAGCGTGAGCGAGAACTAGCAAAGCAGCTACATCTTCTCGAAGATGTAGATGTTGCTTGAGCAAATTGGTAAGTTTCAGATCTCTCAGGAAGCAAAGAGCAGTAATCTTGGTAATTTCTACTTCGAATCGGCCACAGAACTGAATTTGCGTATGTATTGAACATATTTGTCAAATAGAAGAGTTACCTTGTTTTAAGCATAGCTACTTAAATCTCGTTATGCAAATGACGAAAACCATTGTTGTGATCTTCGATGAGATTTGCATAAGAAAATGAATATGAAAATTGTGTGTATAATTTGCAGAGGAAGACGACAAGTGCCAGTCCAGGAAAAAACCCAGTCCGGTTCGACTGAATTTGTAAATTGAAATTGACCGTGTCGAGATTAAACTCGGAAGCCTCGTGGCTTCGTATTGGGCCTATTAATAAGTTGGGCTTCGTTGGATTCGGTTTGGTTTTAAATAAAAACCTCCAAAAAATCGTTTAGCTAGAAATTTTGGACTAATTTAGTGTGTCTTTCCTTTAACTCTGCGGGTTGGGTTATGTTTAGATCGCTCTGTTATGGTGCGGGTTAAGATTATATATTTTATTTCCAAATAAAAAGTGAGTTTTGTGAATTAGTNCTCCAAAAAATCGTTTAGCTAGAAATTTTGGACTAATTTATTGTGTCTTTCCTTTAACTCTGCGGGTTGGGTTATGTTTAGATCGCTCTATTATGGTGCGGGTTAAGATTATATATTTTATTTTCAAATAAAAAGTGAGTTTTGTGAATTAGCTTATTATAGACAACAGGTTAATGTGGGTTTGACCATTTGGTAAGTGGACCGACCCGCGAACATATAAAAAATTATAAAAATAATCAAAATTTATAAATAATCAAATTAAATAAAAAAGTTATAATGTTGAGTAATATATAATGTTAATATAAAACATAATTGTCTCTTACTTTTGTAAAGTCAAACCCTATAGAATAAATTAACGAATAATTTTACCCCTTTTATTTATAAAATTTTTGTTTTATATTATTAAAAATGTTTCATAACATATAAATTGTGCATCTTATGATAGTATAATCTTGTTTCTAATAAATTTTATTTAAAATTTATTTTGTATATTAAAATAAAAATAAAACATTTTATTTGGCAAAATTTATCTAATACTATGGGCCAAATTTTTGGGCTTTATACTCCAAAATTTGGCAATTGGATTGCCCAAATAAAATAAAACATTTTATTTGGCAAGCTTTATCAGGATGTGTTGCTGTTAAGAAGAATCTGATTAATAGAGGCATTAACAGCGATCCTAGATATAGTAAATGTGGGGCTGAGAAGGAGACTATTAATCATGTTTTGTTTGAATGTCCCCCGGCAACTCAAACATGGGCATTATCCTCTATTCCCTCACTCGTTGATGTTTTCCCGGGGAGTTCGATTTGGTACAATCTGGACTTCTTGCTTTCAAGAATTCAGGATTCCAGGAAAGTCAATAATTTTCCCTGGCTGTAATGGTTCCTATGGAAGGACAAAAATGAGAATTGTTTTGCTGGGACAAGTACAGATCCCTGGGTATTATTAGCAAAGGCGGAGCAAGATATGATAGATTGGGCACAAGCAAAGTGTCAACA
>OVAX01004338.1:0-13839 GCA_900406405.1 Lepidium africanum | reverse complement strand
TACAACGAATTAGCAACGAAAAAAGGCGTTGCAAATCTGTTTTTTTGTTGTAGTGTTAGAGTCTCTTATCTAACAATTAAAAGATGAATGACAGGGATATATGCAAAAGGTAGTCCAATAACGGACCACTCTCTCTGATGGGTGTGTTTCTTTTTGGTTATTTAAAATGATTAACTTATTTTTGTTTAGTTATCTTCATAATTCAATCAATCTAAACGTTTCCTTTTGCTTATCTTATTTGAAGCAATAATGGAATTATTAGGGGGAAAAGAAACAAGTGGGTGTATATGGTGATGTCATATGTTAATTAGGAGGATATTGGGTAATAAGTAATAGAAGTGGAGAGCTCAAAACGACAAACTGAAGATCTTAGACGATATCTTCATCCAACAAATCTTACTTATACCAAACAAACTAACATCTCTATTCTAAATTTAAATCACATCTCGGATATATAATAGGATAGGTAGAGAGAGTTAGTAAGTCGTTTATATAATTGATGAAGGTGGTCCGAGGCATATTAACCGAAAACCAAAGTTAACTCGACTCGAAATAAGAAAAACCAAATTGAACCAGAACTTGCTAAGTAAGAAAAACCAAATTGAACCAGAACTTGCTAAGTAAGAAAAACCAAATTTGAGATCTTTTCTCTTCTCTCTCTCTTTCTCACTTTGTCGTTTTTCTGCTGCACTTGTGTGTGTTCCTCTGTTTTTGTTTTCACCTTTTAATAATACTCTTCTCCAATATTCCATTATCCCTTATATATCTGTTTGTTTATGTGAATTTGTACTTAAAGTTAAAGAGAGGCGGCTATGGCGAGTGCAGCATCTGAATTTGTACTTCTCTAATACTGTGTATAAATCTAATATGTTTATAATTCTAAATTTTTAGTAGTAACTAAGCAACAGTATTAGATTCAACATATTAGACTTATAAACACACACAGAGAATATGATTTTGTATCTTTTGATTCAAATTATGTTAAGAATTTGAGGAACAACTTTTGATTTCCTCGAGTTTTTAACTGTTTCATTTTATGCGTTCTTTTGATTGCTCTATATAGTCGATTATCTAATCGATTATATAGACCAAGTGTTGTAAGATCATTAGTTCATCAGTTTTCGTGAGGTCAAAGCAGATTTTAAGGTCATAAGTTTTTTTTTTTTTTTTGGTTTTTCAGATATCCGACGCTTGGTAGTGTTTTGACTCGTGTTGTAAAAATAACTAGAATTGTACCCACGCTTAGAGCGTGGGTTATTATATTTTCTTATTATTGTATCTCATGTGATTTGCCGAGATGATAATAAATAGATATTGCATATTGGAACTCTAGATATGCTTTATTTTCCGTTTATTATATAAGCACATATTTTTACTTCATAATATTTACATGTGTGTTCTCGGTTACAAAATATTTTGGTATGCATATACTAAGATTAAAAGCTAAATAAAATAAGTTAGTCGGTAAGTCTCATTAGGATTTTTGATAATACATAGTTTGTTTAAAAATTTAAACAGTAATTTTTTTATGAAATAGTATCTTATTTGATTATCTAATGTTTCGTCCTAACGTATATTTAACATATGATTGAATCACCTAATTGTCATTTATTGTTTTTGCTGATGTGGTCAGTTTTAATATAGAGGTTAATGGGCAAAAGTAATGGTTTTTAATAGAATTAGTCGTGGTGTTCGAGTGAGGGATAGGCTAAATTTCTCGAATTTGAATTTTTTTGAATAGTTAGTGTTTTTTATGATTTATAAAATATTTTTTCTTTCTTTTACTTTATTAAACTAAGGATATAAGATCTCTTTAACTATAGGTAATAGAAAGATGTCTATGTTTCATATGCAGTACTTCACTTAAAAGGATATATTACAAATACTTGAAACAGTATTGTAAAGTAAAATTTGAAAAATAATGTGTCATCTACATATAAAAAATATTAAACATTATACTAGAAAAAAAAATACCGTTTTATACCAAAAAATTGAACACAACCAAAATCATTTACTCAAAGAAAGGGTCTAAATGCCAGACCATTCATTTTAAAGGCATAAAAGTAACTATTGAACCCAACATGCCCATTCAACGAAACTAATTAATTATGGTCGAGCAATTGTTTTCTCGTCAATCAACTTATGAGCTTCAGTATTCAAAACTGAGATCTTGCTAATATTGAGCTTTGTAAATATCTGTGATCCGAAACCTTAGAAGAGGTAAAGTCCTTCGAACCTATTGTTAAAGTAGTTGCCTAAATATTTGATCTTATGATTGTTTCATTGACAAACTACAATTATAAAACTTCAATTTTTATGAATTATATCTTAAAAAATCATCTTACTACTTTGACTCTATTGTGTCTGTAGGTATATGGGTTACATGTTTGCTCAAAAACTTATTGATGTGTCCTTTGCAGTTTTAGGTGTTAAGACAAAAGATTAAAATGTTTAAAGAGTGGAATTGATATACGATTCGTAATAATAAGTTTGTAGTGTGTTTACCATAACTTAGGACCATATGTTGAGTTAGTTTTATACTTATAGTTACAAAACAAACTAACGTGTATTGAGCCATATTTTAGTACTCTTACATTAAACTTTACAGCCTTTTAAATGAATTGTTGTCATTCTACCAGTCTAAATCATCAATTACTATTACTCTCACCACTTCGACTGTATATGATAGATTGGATAACCAGCTGATGTGTTACTCATTTATATTTCAGGAGATTTGGGTTCATATTGCAAGCTTCTAGTCGTTATAGAAGTTTCACATCAAAAAGAAACAAAATAATGAATACTTAGCGTATATAGTAAGTTAATATCTTTATTCGTAGTTTAAAATTATTTGTATATCTTTGTTTTGGGTTAATTTACGAACCTTTTGTCTTATTACAATCTGCAATGTATTAAAATATTCTAAGCTTCCTAACTATTGCAATTTAGTGATGGCTTGTCATATATGAATAATATTATAGATACGCTGATGTTCTGATAAGTTCTAGTTTGCAATATGAGGAGATATGACTTTAGATCCAATTGATTGGAAAAGCTCTAAGCACAATCAGGCTGCCACATAAAGCGGTTAGATTTCTTATCTTAATAATAATCAAAGTCTAAGAATAAATAAAATGTTGCTTTCAAATATATTATAAATGTATTAAATAGTAGCATATCTTAATCTAATAAACAATGAAAACTATAACACGATCACTACTCTTACTTAACTTTAGCACTCACCTCTTGTTTGATCACAGTATAATCTGCCACAGAACGGAACTTTAGATCTCTTATTAATGCTTCTTTTAATGTGTGTGCATTTCATTTTCTATTGCGTCGTGTCGTAGCTTTCTGTAAATGTGTGTTTTAGAACCATATTGTCCTAAAATATCTGAAACAGAGCATTTGTTATTTAATTAGTGAATGTATTGCCTGAACGAAATCAACTAAGCTTTTATAAAAGAAATACTTACCAGTCATAAATTTTGTTTTGAGATTTCCTCCTAAAACAGCATCGAATGTTGCATGATCAGAGTTAGTAATTGTGGTTATGTGGATGAAACCGATCTTGTATCGCAGGTCCGATGGCTTGAGTTGTCCATAGTCTTTGTTCAAAACAAAAATTCTAATGATCTTCCATTGCCCAATCACCAAGATGTTGGCAAATTTATAGATTTGATCCTTTCTAACAATAACTTTGATTTTTGTCCCCTTGAGTAGATGTAAAATAACAAATAGTTTAGTTCAGTATGCACATGAGAAATAAGGATAACAGGTAGAAAAATTCAAAGTAGAGAAATAGTTATGCATTTACAGATTCATCTTGGCTCCGATAGTCCATGAGGTTTAAACGTCTTCAAGCTTTTGAACAAACTGAAGTTAGATGTTGCAGAATTCAAAAGGTGCCATACTATTTTTTCTCCTTTTTATTTGTTTCCATGGTTGAGGTATGGATTTGAAATGAATGAAGTGTACTTGCAGAATAAGAGTAGATTCTAACCGCAGAGAAAGAAGAGAGTGAAGATGGAGAAGATATAAAGAGACGTTGAAGAACGTGGCTAAATTTTTAAAAGTAGAAGAATCAATTTCAGTTACAGTTCACAGCGTGAAACTAACCTCTTGGAGAAAAAATAGGTAACGTTTTGATATTAAAATCAGATCATTAAGTTATAAGATCATCTCTATCCGTGAGTTTCTTACTTTAAATCTCTTAAAAATAAAAAACTAATATTTTAATATAATATATTTTTTAATTATATTTTTATTATAAAAAAAATATAGACCAATAATAGAAAGTCACATTGAGAGTCTCTTATTATTTAGAGATGATCTCTTAAATTTCTTATTTAAGAGATCCATATTTCTCTCTCTTCTCTTATCATTATTTTTTACTTTTTTATTTTTAAAAGACCCTCTTAAAAATCCACATTGGAAGTGCTCTAAAGGAATGAAAAAACTAACCAAAATAATTTTAAAACTTTATTCATGATCCTTCTAAAGATTAAGGCCCAAATAATGGTCCAAATACGAAAACCAAATAACATACTATATATAATTTATGCTCTGTATTCCTAATCTTCATCTCTTCTTCAACGTAAAGACAGCAAACAAATCTTACGTTGATGTTTGCTGTCTATTTTATCAGATGTTTCATTTTTTAATGTTTGATATTGCGGTTTGATCTTTCAATTATATTTTAACAATTTTGTTTCTAATTCTGGTTCTTTGGTTCTCTGTTTCTAGATATTAGTACCTAGAATGTATTTTGAAAAAAAAAAAGCCAAACCCTAATGTTGTGGTTGCAACAATCACAGTTGCCAACTGTTAATCTGGGCATTTTTTGTACAAATCGATTTTCACTTCACTTTATAGCCTTGTAAATCAAATCTGCCCATTTATTATTTTTTTGGGAATTTGTAGATTTCATATTCTTTGGTTTAAAAACTTTTTTTTTGATAATTGAATATGTAGGTTATAACCTTCAAAAAATCTTATTCCACTCCATTTTTTATTTTTGAGAATTTGTAGATTTTGATAATTTTAGTTTAAAAACTCAATTTTTAAATATGTAGGTTATAACTTTCAAAAATCATTTTTCACTTTATTTTGATCTTAGAATTGGTAGATTTCAAATATTTTTAGCTTAAAAATTCAGTTTTTGATAAAAATGTGGGTTAAAGCCTTATAAAAATAAAATTTCACTCCATTTTTGATTTTTTAGGAATTTGTAGATTCATATTAGTTGGTTTAAAAACTCATTTTTGGTACATATGTGGGTTATAGACTTCTAAAAATCAATTTCACATTTTTTTTGTGAGAATTTGTAGATTTAATAGTCAATTTGTTTTGGTAAATATGTGGGTTATCGTCTTATAAAATTCAAATTCCATTACATTTTGATTTTTTTGGGAACTTGTAGATTTTATGTTATTTGACTTAAAAACTCATTTTTGGTAAGTATGCGGTTATATAGACTTATAAAAATCAAATTTCACTTTATTTTTATTTTTTTTGGGAATTTATAGATCTCAAAAAAAAATTTCCCTAAAAAGTCATTTATTGGTCAAGATATATGGTTATAACCTTCTAACATTGACTTTTCTCTCAAATTTTGAAGTATTTTTGAAAAATTTTATAGATTTTAATTTTTTTTGCCTATATACTCATTTTTCTGGAAAATGTGTAAGATTATAGCCTTCTAAATATTGTTATCTTCATGGAAATCAAGTAATATTTCACTAATTCATTTATTTAGAATTGGGTAATGTAGTCTGAGATTTTCTTAATCTTCTTAATTACTTCTAGTCTAAACCATCTCTGGATTTTTTACTAGATTGAAGCAATTTAGAAGACACTACTATCTTAATCATTTCGTTTCCATTGTTTTGCTTTTGTGATTATCATGTTTCTTGTAATACAAGTAAACAACCAAACATTATACATGTTGTATATGAAACTTTTTGTTATCGCATGTTATTCCTACATAAACCTACCAGAATCTGATAAACCTACTACAATCTGATTAAAAAAATGGAAAGAAAAAAACAAAAGACACAACCATAAAATGGTCTTTGTGGAATCCTAAGCTTCTGAGTTTGTTGATGGAAGAACATGAGTGACTTCTCTGTTTTTCCGGAAGACAAGGTAAGCAATGGAGGCTAAGTAGATAGCTATGCCTGAGAATCCAAGTATTCCACAGAAGATAACACCAACAAGCTTCATGTGACTATGAAGAAGCACTTTGATGAAACTGCTTATTATAAAGTACACGTTGATTCCCACGATTAAAGCACCAATGACCCAAGTTAAAGCTGAAATCTGTGAAAAAAGAGAACATATGAAGTGAGACTCAGAGATTGATCTTTTGGTACATGAAAGTGGCTTTGATTGTTACATACCATGATCGAGTTGACATATGAACCCATCTTGGTTTTGCAGCTAGTGAATTTGAGAAGAGGAACTAGTGCAAAGGGGAGCTCAAAGGATAAGATCATCTGTTTCAAGTTTTGTTTAGATAATGGCTTTGAGTTTGTGTAGTAAATCAAAGGATAAGATCCTATGATTAGAGATTGGAATGATTGTGTTACCGAGGCAATGATGATTAACTCTCCAGCACCAGCTGAACCACCGATGAGAGCAACGATTAAACTCGGGATAATAGCTAAGCCTCTTGTTAGTAAGTTTCTAATCCATGGCTCGAGTTTTATATCGAGAAAGCCTTGCATTACGTATTGTCCAGCATAAGTGCCTGTAATCGTCGAACTTTGACCAGAAGCAAGAAGAGCAATTGCAAATATCGTTGAACTCCATTTTCCTACAACGTTCTGTTTCAAAGCAAAGAAAACAATAAGGTTTAAGAGTTCTGAATCGTTAAACAAAATGAAGAAGCTAGAAAGCAACTTACCCGCAATAGAAATGAAGCTTTGTTTAAGTCCAAATTCTCACAACTAGCTCGATCTTCAGGGCTTATATTTGAGGAACTACAAACAGCTCCACTTACAGAGATTACAGAGACGTTTACGAGAAAAGCCACCATTAAAGCAAAACCGCTTTCTATCAAGTAAAACCTGCAAGCTTCTTTGATACCAGTAGCAGTACGAGGGATATTTCTAGAGAGAACTAAAGCTGAATGGAGGAAGAGATTATGCCTGCAAAAAACAGATGTTTATCAAGATTTTATCAAATGATTTAGTTGGTGGAGAGAGTGAGAATGAGCTTACGGCATAACCATGGCTCCAAGCAAAGAGATTGCAAGACCAGTAGCACCATTTCCTTTAAGTTGAGGAAAAAAGAGACCATGTAGGACTTCTCCTGAGTTTGGCTTTGAATAATGAAGCTCAATAAAGAAGCATATAGCCATTGTGAACACAAAAAATGCAATTAAGAACTCCAACTTCCTCACCTGTAAATATACCAAAACAAGACCAAACATCAAAAGACTTGAATTCATACACAAAACAGGAAATTGAACTGTATTGATGAATACCCCATATTTTTGAAGTGCAAGTAGAATCAGAGTACTGAATCCAGTCACAAGAACACCAATCCAAACCGTTAGGCCAAAAAGCATGTTGAGAGCAAAAGCTGTTCCGATTACTATATAAGAGAAAACCATTTCTGCTAGTTAATATCAACAGAGTGAATAAGTATCAAATCACAATAAGAGTAAAGAAGTGTTGATACCTTCAGGTATGTCACAAGCAACTACTGCAATCTCTGCAACAACCCATAACATAAAATTTGGTACTTTAGGGTACTCAGCTCTACAATGCTCAGCTAAATGTTTTCCTGTAATATAATGTAGCCAACTTTTAGCAAAACTTGGTGTATGAAACTAGAATCAAAGAATGAATATGTTTGGGTTTTAACCTGTGACAACACCAAGATTAGCAGCCAGAGATTGAATCAGCAAACCGGCACACGAAGCCACCAATATGATCCAAAGTAACTATATGTTTTCACAAAGATCTGATTAATAACGAAAGCTATAAGCTAAAAGGAGGATTGAGAACTGAGAGTATGAACTCACCTCATACTTATATTGTGCTCCAGCTTGTAGATCAGCCTCAACTGCAAAAGACAGGAAGAAGAAAGCAGCACTAATAAATCATCTAAACAAGTAATTATTATAGAGTTATAACAAAGTGATGTGTTTTATGATCTTACAGTTTCCAGGGTCAATATATGCAATGGCAACAAGAAAACCAGGGCCTAAGTAAGCGAAGATATTCTTCCAGCTCTTCTTCTGATCAAACAAAAGTTATTGATCATACAGACTCTTAACATTATTTGAATCAAAAGACACTTTCTAAGTCCAATATTTTGACTTTGATTATCAGAAACAAACCTCAGGGACTTTAAGTGGAGGGTTTGATTTTCCGGATGTTGCAGAGACCATGGCCATAACTCTTGTTGATCTTTTTGTTTTTGTCAACAAACTCTGTTAATCTGTGAGTACAAATGATTATGAACCAACCTATATATAGAAGGGAATTTTTTGGAATAATCCATTGTTAAGGCTAGAAAAAGGGAGTTAGTTTAAGTTAAGAGATTGTGAAAGATTGTGTTTAACTTAAAATGTGAATTAGCAGGGTGAGTATTGCGTTAAACAGAGTTTTAGGACCTAAGGCAGGGATGAGTATGGCGTGTGCTCTCCACACAACTTTTAAATTAAAGAATTAATCTAACTAAATCATATATAAAATTATTTTTAAAAATTCTATTGGTACATTTCTCAGTTTAAGTTTTAAAACTACCTATTAATTTTTAGTAATTATAGTTTTTTTTTTGTCATCACTACTTTTTTATTTATGAGATAAAAACCAACAAATTTTGTTTTTCATATCACCAAAAATATTTTTAAATCAAATCGAGAAAACAAATAAAATGATGAAATAATCAAACCAAATCTACAATCTGTTACAAATTTTTTTGTTTTTCATATCACCGAAATTTTTTTGTTTTTCATATCACCGAAATTTTTTTGAGATCCAAAGAAGTAAAAATGATAATGAAACCTTAACCAATGCCTAGTTTAGTCTTCTAATCTTGATGTCCTTCCTATAATTATTAGATAATTATAATCAAAGTGAAATAGGTAAAATACAAAAAAAGATATTTATTAAACCATATTTACTAAATATTCTAAATAAATGTTTCCACATTAACACAAAACCATAAATCTATGTTAATTATTTCATAACCAAACATGAATACTTGTACCAGCTATGTCTTTGAATGAATTGCTTTTACGTATTACGTTCCTTTGCCACCAAATGTACCAGTCTCATTGTATTTCTCTGCATTGTGTTTAGGAAAAGTGTCATTTTAATATTGCAAACTGTTGCAACACATAAGCATAGAAGCTACAACTGTAGCTTTTAGCAGAGATTTTCATGTGTAGTAAACCAAGATCAAACCTGTGAGAGACTAATGGCTTCTCCATGTTTATGCCGTAAGCTCATTCTCTCTCGATAAGATCTATTATTCGCAGGCATAATCTCTTCCTCTATTCAGCCTTGGTTCTCTCAAGAAATATCCCACATACTGCTACTTGCTACTGGTTTCAAGGAAGCTTGCAGGTTCTTGATAGAAAGCGGTTTGGCTCTAATGGTGGCCTTTCTTATTAATGTTACTGTGTTAATTATCAGTAAGTAATGCCGTTTGTAATGCGTTGTATCACTTAGATCAAACTATCACAGCAACATTTATGAGAAAAACCGGTTTCTATCAATATAACCCGCAAGCTTCCTTGATCCTTAGCAGAACTAGCGATTTTTCGAAATAGAAACAGGCCTAGACTTGTAGCAAAACTTGGTGTATAAAACTGGAACCAAAGAAATTAAGATTTGATGAATATTGGAAACTATAAGCTAAGGGATGATTGAGTCAATGAGACTACGAAGTGACCTTGTATCTATATTGATCAAACATGAAGTGAACGTTAAGAATGCATTTCTCAACTGAAAAATTACCAAACATAACATGTTAATTCGATGATAATT
This sequence comes from Lepidium africanum, assembly GCA_900406405.1. NCBI lineage: Eukaryota > Viridiplantae > Streptophyta > Magnoliopsida > Brassicales > Brassicaceae > Lepidium > Lepidium africanum. The sequence continues at coordinate 3,832 of OVAX01004338.1, read as the reverse complement.
TATCTTAATCTGTTGTTTATCTTGTGCTTTGAATATTGAGATTCATGGAAGATGTAACTAACAGAAATAATCACGACATATGTTCTTGCCCGACAAGAAAAATAAATCAAAATCAGAACATATGATTTGTGTGACACATTGAAAAACCAAACCAAGAAAAGTTGTAGAGATGACAAACATATTCATCTTCGTCTTCGTTTCCTCTTCTTCTCTGTCTAACTCTCATCAGAACTAGAAGAAGACGATTATAATTCTGCAACTTGCTTTTGCTTGATGAGGCGTGACATGATTTTTAAATACTCTCTGAGATTCTTAGTGAGGCCTACAAGACCAATGGCGGTAAAGAAGTTGATTGCATACTTCGTGTTCTTTGGATTATCTTTTGGGAAGATAGATTCCAGTGATTCCTGCATTGTTTGGATCCTGAAGCCTCTCATTTAGCAGCCTAATCCTCAAGTGTTCTGACAGTTCCTGCAATCAAGTCAAAATCGTAAGCAAATCAGCTCAACAGTCTCATGAACCAGTTCTCTAATCAAACCTATGACAAGTAACTGAGAAATCACACGAATTAGTTCTTTAATCAAACCTATCCATCTCTTGACCTCGTTCAAGCTTAATTTAGAGTAACTTGTGACCTGCTTCCTCAAAATCAACGGTGGACATAATGGTCAGGTAGATTGTCCTCCTAAGATTAACAAGATTAGTCTCTGTCTCGTCCCTTATTCTCATTTGTTCTTCATTTTCTTCATCAGATTCATCTTTAGCATCAGAGCCTCATATTTCTTTTCATTCTCAACAAAGTCAGGATCAGGCATAAAAACATCAAGGGCAGTTTCAGGATTAATTTCCTGATCAATAGAGACATAGTGCGAATGTTTAGCTTCCACGAGATCTAGCTCAGGACGAACGGCTGGATATCCCCGAAACCTCGCTTTCCTAATAGCAAAGAGCCCTTCAATCAAGTACTGAACTCTTTTTTCAATCTCTCCTTCGTGCAATATACCACGAAAACGCTCAAAAATCCCATACAATCCTTTTGGTGTAACATCTTGAAGCATCGCACCGCACTCTGTCACGAATCCCACAGCCACCTCAACTCTGTCATCAGTCGGATCTTTCAGAAGTAAAGCGACTAATTCAAGAGCTATAATCTCCACAACAACTTGCTGATTTACTAAATGCGCAATGAATTTTACAGCAGCAAGAAGTTAAGGCTTGTCATTACGCTTATACGCTCTCTTGAGCTGTAAAACAACCCTTTTGAGTACAAGTTCAGCAACTTGAGGCAATTTGGTATTAATAACAGCTACTAAAGCTGCAAAGACATCAGTGAATCCAGGAGATGCCATCTGAGACTTGGTACATGAACGGCTAAAAAGTCCTCTTCCTCTGATGAGATTTTCAGCAAACAGTTCAAGGATTATGTTCTTGATGTTGCTTGCGTTAACTTTATTCACGAGCCCATTAATACTTCTACGAAGAGCATCCCATGTAAGTCGTTGATACTCTACACTGCTCTTATCTTCCACTTCATCATACGTGCTAGCTTCAACGGAGGAATATAGACTCCAGCAGACTTGACTTCTCTACGAGATTTACTCGACCGCCTAGCTAATTCCCCATCACCAATCTCAAGGTCTCGTCGCCGACTCCTACGGTTCTCATCATCAGAAACCCTACCCCTAACCCTAACCCTAACCCGACGACCACCATCTTCTGTCGATTGCCTAACATCTCGACTCCTCTCTCTTTTCTGCATATCTCTTCCCATAGTTGGAAATCAAAGAAACAATAATCTTCCTAAGCCACAATCGTCTCGTAAGCAACAGCAGAGACAATTAGGAATCAAATATTCCGAGGAAATAAGCGTAAAAGGAAAAACCTAATCATTTATGAAATAAGGAAAATTAACAGATATTCACCAAAAAAAAAGGAAAAATCAGAGATATAGTCGATATCAATGAATCACGAGGTGAATCCTATCAAACTAAAACAGTAACTTAAGCACCAAGTAAAGCCAGCTCAGCAGTGATTAGTTATAAAAATATTTCTATAACAAGTTGGAAAAATTCTCACCTACAAATTACCCAACCAAACTGTGAATTAGGCCTCAGCATAGTACCCGGAATTATAATACCCGGGATTCGAATCCGAATTTGAATTCAATGAGACATATTTAAAATAAAATTGAACTAAAACTAACAAAATATTCGAACGAATTTTACATCATAAAAATACGAGCACCCGAGATCCGAAAGAATTCCCAAAATATATAATATATTTAAAAATAATTATACATATATATTTTATAGATTATACAAATATTCAAATTTATACCAAAATGGGTTTATATGTCAACTCAATCATGGTATGTAACAATCAAACCCATTTTAATTTTACCATAGAATAAAGTAAGTTCATGCATTCGGGTACATGTCTAAGTTTAGAAGAGCTAAAATTCGTCGGTTTGAAATGTTGTTTTTGATATTTTTATGTATCATTTTTGAGCTCATTATTTAAAGAAAAGAAAAATATAGCTTAGAGTTCTTCGTAACGAAAATAAGAACTGAATCGAACTTCCAAAATCGATTTACCTTTTGATTTCAGATAAATTTCCGATTAGGGATTAACGATAGATTCAATTGACCGAGTCAACGCAAAATTGAGAGTTTTTTCAAAAGTCAACAATAAATTAAATGTTTAATCAACCATATCCAATGTTCGATGTTAAATCAACTATTTTTGGTAAGTACAATGTTAAATTGACATTTTTTCCGTTATATAACCAACAAAAATTGAGATGTTTAATATTTTTAGAAAATTGAGAAATCAAGACACGTGAAAGATATTGTTAGCTCTAGACATTCGGGTAATCGAGTCCGGATCTTTAGGTATGAAACTTTTATATTCATATAGGAACCACAAATATATCAGAAAAATATTCGAAAACATTAATTTTATTCGAAAAACTACCCAAAAATCCCATTTATATTTATTTGGAATTTCGGGCTATCAAATACTCATTCGGATATCAGTTTAGTTCCGAATATTACCCAACATTCACGGGTATAGACGAAGAGGACTCACCAAATATTTTCCTCAGTTTCGAATATTACCCGATACTTATTTTTTGGATCAATTTCGCTTTAGTTTTTTGGTTTCGGCTATTGTACCCCTACCTAATCATCGTCTTCGAAGTTCCAAATTTTTTGCTCAAATCTTCCATTGAAGCTAACTGTCGTTGACTGTGATTTGTAATCAAGAGGTCGAGAAACAATTTAACAGGCTTAGATTTTACAGAAAATTCAATGAGTTTATCACATTTAATGGGTCTAAAAATTGACACTTGTGAGTTAAATTGTTTATGTGACAACGCGTTTAATGTATTAAACAGATTAAGTCGTGAAGTACATATAAAATTTGAGGCCAAAAACGAAGATAAAACCTTCAAAACCTTACAAATGCAAGCTAGTCTCTTGAAAACCAAATCAAACAGATAGGTCTCAACCTCTTCTTCTTCGTTTCCTCTTCTCTCTATCGCTTTCCGAACTAGAAGAAGACGATGACTCTGACTCAGACTCCGACTCCGACTCTGAACCAGAACTATCAGATCCAGATGATGATCCTGAATCTGATTCTGCAACCTGCTTCTGTTGTTGCATGATGAGGCGTGGCATGTTCTTCAGATACTCCCTTAAATTCTCCGTTATACCTCCAAGACCAATGGAGGTAAAGAAGTTGATTGCGAACCTCGTGTTCTTCGGATTGTCTTTTGGGAAGATAGATTCCAGTGATTCCTGCATGGTAGAATCCTGAAGCCTCTCATTTAGCA
>OVAX01004337.1:0-13840 GCA_900406405.1 Lepidium africanum | reverse complement strand
TAATTGTAGACTACTTAAGTCATTAGTGTATAATTGTAGACTAGTTAAATAATTCACCCTATTATTATTGTTTTTTTTTTTTGTCAAAGATATTATTTTCGTTTTCATATTATAATTCTCATTTACTCTTTTTCTTTTTTTCCATTACCAATAAATAATTTTTTTAATAAGAGTAAAGTAAAAATCCAAAAAAGTTCCTGACAATCAAAAATCCAAATAATTTAAAGACGACTTCGACTCAAGAGGATAAAAAAAAGTCAATTTGACCCATGAACCTCTTTGTAGGGGTGGTTTTGACTGGAAATAGAAAATTTTGAGGAAAGGTTTTTTAAGAAGAAAGAAAATTTGTAGTTTGTTTTTTTTTTGTTGGAATTCGAAATCAGAAATTAAAGAGCGTTTAATTATAAATTATTGAATTCAATGAGATCTGTAGAAGAATCAATTCACATTTATTTGTCTCTCATCTCACATAGTCACAATTATATTGTGCTCTCTCTTCTCTTATATTGAAAACTTGAATAGAAAGAGTAAAGACACAAAAGCTTTCTCTTTCTTTCTCACTTGCAAGTGGTACAATAACATTTCTACTTCTTTAGTCTACTGTCTTTGTCTTTCGTTTTCAATTCTCATTTTTCGATTTTGTTTGGCTTAATGGGTTTCTCTTTATTTTGAAACTTTTTGTTTTTTCTACACTCTCAGTGTAGTTTCAGTAGTGAGTGTTGATCTAGCATAGATGCGAGTGTTCTAAGCTATACATAGATAAATCGAATCTGAAAGCTCAGACAAAGGTTGCTGTTGTTGCTACTGAATGATCTTGTCGAAATTTATGATTTCTTATGTAGTTTTCATCTTCTGTCGGTCTCTCTGATTCTCTAGGGTTTGGTCTTTGATTCTGTGAGATCTTTACAGATTCATGCATTTTCACCATTCTCTGGTTTGGTTGATTCTTCGTTTAAGGCAGTAGAGAAACTCTTTTTCATGCAAAGAAATCTGATTTTAGATCTAAAGAGAGACTCACCAAGTGTTTGAAGAAATGGATTTCTTAAAAGTCAGAAAATTTCGAAAGTCACGGAAGCAAAACCTTGAAAAGGAGAAAGAAGAGAAGACATTGACAGAACAAGAGCAGGGAAGGAGTGAGAGCACTGAAGCTGGTGTGACAGATTCGGGGAAAGCAGACGAAATCGAAGATGACGATGATGATTTCATTACTAATGAGGTTAAGAGACGGCTGAAGGAGTTAAGAAGAAACAGTTTCATGGTGTTGATACCTGAAGAAGAAGAGGAAGAAGAAGATTCGTATCTAGACAAAGAAGATGAAGGAGAAGACAAGTGTTCAAGTGAGTGGAGAGATGTGGTAGCTGAAGGACTTCAATGGTGGGGAGGTTTTGATCCTGTCTATGAAAAGTATTGTGAGCGTATGCTCTTCTTTGATCGCTTACGCTCTCAACAGCTCAAGGAAAATGGTAATAGCTTCTTGCTTTGATCTCTTTTTACTGAGTTTATCAATTATACTGAACTCTTACAAATTGTTCTCTCATTGATGTGTTGGTCACTACTCTACTCTCTCAGGCATTGGAATTGCTCCGAGTCCTTCGACTCCATCGCCAAGATCTGTATCTAAGAAGCTATCATCTCCTTTTCGATGTCTTTCTCTCAAAAAGTTGGATGTGCCCGAAGAAGATACTGAACATTTGCAGCAGCCAGAGATCGACTCTTATCAAGATTTAGAGACAGCATATGTTGCTCAACTTTGTCTCACTTGGGAAGCGCTTCACTGTCAATACACGCAATTGAGCCACTTGATCTCATGCCAACCCGAAACTCCGACTTGCTACAGCCATACTGCCCAACAGTTTCAGCAATTCCTTGTCTTATTGCAAAGGTATATAGAAAATGAACCATTTGAACAGGGTTCAAGATCTGAACTGTATGCGCGTGCCAGACATACAATGCCTAAGTTACTTCAAGCTCCTAAGATTGAAGGTGATTTTCTCAACTATACTGACATGGCAACTTAAAACCTTATGTGATGTAGAGTAAGACTTTTAGTTGGTTATGTTCAAACATCTCAGGGTCAGATAAAAAGGAGATGGAGAAAGATACAGCTTTCATGGTTTACGCTGATGATCTCATCAAAATCATCGAGAGCTCGATCCTTACTTTCAACGTTTTCTTGAAAATGGATAAGAAGAAACCAAATGGGGTTATACACTTGTTTGGGAATAACCATATGAATTCTACAACCCCTTTGCAATTGGTTCAGTCATCCATTGATAAGGTACGATTTCTCTGTAACTACATGCTTATGTAAAATGAGTAAATGTAGAAGCTATGTTGTTGCTTGGTCTCTAAGAGATGAACTCTTGCAGAAGAGGGTGAAAGCAAAGGAGCTAGCGAAGAAAACAAAAGGGTTGAGAAAGAAATCATGGCCTCAAACATGGGAAGGTGTTCAGCTCTTGTTTGCATCCATTGACATCAAACTCGCAACAAGGGTTCTTGGAATGGCGAAAATCAATAAAGAGTATCTTCTTTGGTGTGAAGAAAAGATGAAAAAGCTCGACTTTACTGTTGGGAAGCTTCAAAGACATCCATCTCCAATTCTTTTCCCTTGTTGATAATAAATGATGAACACACAATGATTTCAAATTCATCTGTTCCCTTTAAATCCCATCTTTTTGAGATCTGGTTTAGGGGTTTTGTTTTTGCAGACAAATCAAAGAAGAAATTGTGTGTTTGTTCTATTTGCATCATTAGCTTTGCCTCAAGGGTTCAATCCAAAGAACACTTGATTTGGTCTTAAGATTCACTATTAAGGGACCATTTGGATTGTAGAATTTGTATTTAGCACATATAAAAGAATCCAATGTTGTCTTGTTTATGGGAAACTAAATCCATGATGATGATGATGTTGATGGAGAAGTCTTATTCTTCTATCACTTTCATTGTTTTTGGACATGGTCCTTGATGTGTAATTAAAGGATCTTTCTTCATTTTCCACGCTTCACATATAGCAAAGATCCTAATAACTACTATAAATGAGAAATATAAATTTTGAATAAAATTTTGTTTGATTATAAAACAAATTAGATTTTCTTATGTAAAAAAAATCTGGATTAAATTTTGTGCAGGTGTGCGTAAGCGCATCCAAAAATAAAAGAAGAAGAAACAAAAACAGAAAAAAAAAACCTAAAGTGTGTTTTGGTGGTAGTAACAGGCAACATAGACACAGCCACGTGAACGTATCTCTTTCAATTAGAAGTGTCAACACGTGGCAAACCTAGTCACCAAATTTAGAACAAAACTCGAAATGACGAAAATAGGCTTCTAACACACCACCATTAAACCACATTAGTCAGGGGTACTTTTGTCATTCACGGAGACGACGACCTCTTCGTTTGCGAATCCTCAGCGATTCTGAATTTTGTAATGTTTGTTGTTAATATGCGATATCGAGAAACTCTTTAAATCAAATTTCGGGTATTAAATAAAGGATTTAACATCCTCAATAATTGCCGAGAAAAAACGTTTAGAGATAGTCTTGACTTGGTGACTCAACGAAGCCCTAGCAAAACTTTTCAAAGGGTTTAGTTTTAATCTCTCCATCTTTCTTTTTCTCTGGGTCTCTTCTCTCTGCGACATTTTATTTCGAGCTCTTGAGAAAAAAACACTTTCATTGAAGCTTGAATATCAACATCAGGTACTTAACTCTGTTTCCTTTTCCCTTTTCCTCTCTGTATCTGTTTTGTTTATCTGCTTTTTTCTTCTACAAGTCATGCAAGAAACTAGTTTATGATAAAGTAAGTCTTTGTTTTTCTTTTTAATTTTGATCCCGATTATAGACTCTGGATACGATTTATGAATGAGTCAAACGGTTTCTTATGCTTTAGAAAAGATGACATCTTTTGATGATCTTGTTAGTTTTGCTGATGATGTTGGTTGACTGAATTTTGTGCTTTTGGAAATGATAAATTGGTGTCTGAAATTTCGATCCTTGATGAACAGATTTCAATCTTATGTGGTCTGTTACTTGTTTTTTGTTGTTTTGATTAGTGAAATTTGGGACCACATATCAAGAGTTGTTAGCTTTTTGTTTTCTTTATGGGCTTTGGTTCTGCAGAACTACTTTGAAATTTCTGGCTTATTTCTTTGTTTTATGGTTTCGTTGTGTCAGGTATTGTGATATATGGACAATTGTTTATAGATAGGAGGATGACGACGCAGAGCGCTATGAGAATGGTTGAGGGTGATCATATTAAAAATTGGCAGGCTTCTAGGGATAGTGGGATCTTTGGTTCACTAGATATGGCTGTTGAAGATTTAGGGTTCCTTATGAAAAGAAATAGGTTGGATAGTGGTGATCATACAGGGAAAATCCCTAGTAGGAGTGAAAGTGCCCCGCCTAGTATGGAGGGTTCCTTTGCAGCTCTTAGGAATCTCTTAAAACAACAGGAAGATGGTAGCTCTGAAGTTTTAAGTAGGGCTATTGAGAGTTATGATTCTGAGGAAGAGATACGTAGGGATCCTGCATATGTAGCTTACTATTTGTCGAACATCAATCTGAATCCAAGACTCCCTCCTCCATTAATCTCACGGGAGAATCAGCACTTGGTGCGTCACTTGGGTGATATTGGTGAGAATAATCCGAGTCAAATAACCCCTTGGGATAATATGGGGATAAGATCCTCCTTGCATTCTTCTAGAACTGCCCTTTCGACCCATCGAGAGGAGCCCGAGGATGAGGCTTCATTGAATGAACAACAACCTTATGCTTCTTTGTCGGGTCGTCGTAAGAGCTTAGCTGACATGATTCAGGTACATTGTTTCTCATTTTGTCTCTTGTTAGTAACATACTTTTGACCTTTAGCTCTACTTATTCATTTTACATGATAAAAAATCTCCCTCTTACACTTTCTTCTATGTTCAAGCGACCTCATTCGGCAGGGAATCATCCAACAGCACAAGACATCCACGCTATATCCTCTGATACATCTTCAGAAAACACAAGAAGAGTAACGGACTCTAATTCGGTTAATATGCTGAGGGAGACAGATTCTTTCTCCAGGGATGCCATTGCTAGTGAAGATCCCTTTACCACTGATTTGGGCTCACAAAGTTCTACTAATGCACTTAAAGAGAGATTAAACGTGAGGCGAGCTAGCCATGAGGACACCAATGTATCTGTGTTTGGTGCTTCTCCTCCATCCTCCACTGCTTCGAAAATGAGGAGGAACCAAGACGACCAACAATCCCAGGGCAAGAGAATGCCTCAGCAATACACACCTTCATCATACCAGGTTCAAGCTAGTTCGTCACAACAGATGACCTATCCTCGGATGGGTAGTACACACGACATGATGCAGAGCTTACCTAAGATTGCAACTGGCGAGGTACATTCAAACTTTCAGTCTCCTCACGGTTTGGCACCGCCTCCTATGTATACATCAACAGCAGCATATATGACATCTCTGAGCCCATTTTACCATCAAAACTTTCAGTCCTCGGGTATGTACCTCCCGCAATATAATTATAGCGGCTATCCTCCGGGTTCTGGTATTGTCCCTCAATATATGAGTGGATACCCATCTCATGAAGCGACTGTTCCTATGCCATATGATGTCTCACCGAATTCTTCAAGCTATAACAATGCCCGGATGCTACCTGGAGTATCATCAACTGGACAGAACATTCCTTCTCTTGTGGATCCGTTTCAAGTACAATACTTTCAACAGGCTCAAATGGATGCGTATTCTCCTTCATTTCAGAGCAGCACTGACTCTTTTGGTCAGAAAGACCAACAAGCTGCTGGCTTTATGGGAAATCACGAACCTAACAACAGTCCATTGAGTCCAAGTTATGGGTTGCAAAGTCCTCGGCACATGGGAAACTATTTTGCAGTGCCGCCTGGTGTGAGAGTCATGCCACAGTATCCAGGATCACCTCTTGCTAGTCCGGTGATGCCATCCTCACCAGTTGGAGGAATGATGAACCACTTTGGAAGACGAAGTGAAACAAGGTATCAGCAAGGACCGAGTAGAAACACTGGGATTTACCCTGGTGGATGGCAAGGGAACAGAGGAGCCAACAGCATCGTTGATGATATAAAAAGACATTCTTTTCTTGATGAACTCAAGTCTCCAAACGCTCGTAAACTGGAGTTGTCTGACATTGCAGGGCGAGTTGTTGAATTCAGGCAGTGTTTCTGCTCCAATACATATATTTTCTTCTTTAGTTCTGAATTAGTGTGTTGAAATCATCCAAAGATGTCAGGGTAAAATTAATTTACTGCTCATTTTTCTGAACTTCAGTGTCGATCAGCATGGCAGCCGGTTTATTCAACAGAAGTTGGAGCACTGCTCCGATGAGGAAAAGGCATCTGTTTTCAGTGAGGTTCTTCCACAAGCTTCAAAATTGATGACTGATGTTTTTGGAAATTATGTTATCCAAAAAGTAAGCGATACTTCTTATTATTATTTTTTTAAAGTTATTATTTTTGTCCATAAGTTTGTTAATTAATATAAATTTTTGTATCAGTTCATAGAACATGGGACTCCGGCACAGAGAGAAGAACTTGTGAAGCAACTTGCTGGTCAGATGGTTTCTCTAAGCTTGCAAATGTATGGATGTCGTGTGATACAAAAGGTAGACACTTATTAATCTCAAGTTCTTTATATCAATGTCATTGTCTTAAGTGACTGGTAGTTAAGTTTTCCTGTGCTTGTTTGTACCTTATGATATTTATAGGCCCTTGAAGTGATCGATGTTGACCAAAAGGAAGAACTAATTCGTGAGCTTGATGGAAATGTGATGAAGTGTGTTAGAGATCAAAACGGAAATCATGTTATTCAAAAGTGTATTGAGAGTATGCCTGCGGGTAGGATTGGATTCGTAATTGCTGCTTTCCGTGGTCAAGTCGCCACTCTTTCTACTCATCCTTATGGATGTCGAGTTATCCAGGTAGATGGAAAACAGCGAGCATTGTTTTTTGTGGTTTGAGTTGACATATTCACTCTTTTTCTGTCTGTTTTGTAATAGAGAATCTTGGAGCATTGCTCAGATGATGAGGAGACGCAATGTATAATCAATGAAATATTGGAATCTGCATTTGCTCTTGCTCATGATCAGTATGGGAATTATGTCACTCAGGTTTGGTTAATTTTAATTCCAATGTTTTTTACCTGGCGGTTTCTTGATTTCATTTTGTTCTTAGTCTTGTGCTTAGGCTTATGTTTTACTTGTAGCATGTTCTGGAGAGAGGGAAGCCCGATGAAAGAAGACTGATAATTGAGAAGTTGACAGGGAATGTTGTTCAAATGAGTCAGCACAAATACGCCTCCAATGTTGTAGAGAAGTGTCTGGAACACGCTGATAGTAGTGAGAGAGAGTTACTGATTGAAGAGATAATGGGCAAATCCGAGGAAGATAATCACTTGCTGGTAAAGATACAATCCTAAAGAAAAACACTGAAACCAGATTGGACTTATTTAACACTCCTTTCTCGTGCAGGCAATGATGAAGGATCAGTATGCAAATTACGTGGTCCAGAAAGTTTTGGAGATCAGTAAAGATCAGCAAAGGGAGATCCTGGTGCAGAGAATGAAGATTCATCTCCAGAGTTTGCGGAAGTACACATACGGGAAACACATAGTAGCCCGTTTTGAACAACTATTTGGTGAAGGTATTGTCCTCCAAAACTAGAATTGAGCCGTTAGGTAGGTTTGTGTTTAAAAGGTTCTCAACTTATATTTTGATACAGAGAGTGAAGTCTCAGAGGAAGGAACAGAAGGTTAGAAGAGTTCCGTTTGGGTTGCAGATTTGGACAATGTTTGAGTTAGACAAACATATATTTAAAAGTGCCTCTGTATATATATGCTTGTATCTATGAATGGAAGTGTGATGGTATAAACTATGTGTATATGATGTGGACATGATTTGTGGGTAAATTGATTTGCTTTTTTATTCTTCCTTACTTTGACTTTTGACTGAGACAATGGGAATGAATTATCCTAAATGGGGAAAATAACTCAGCTTCTTGATTCTCGTGGGAATCAAAACACTCCCAAGTGCTAACAAAGCATCTCAAGGGGCAAAGCCAAGCCCCCACATTCGCGGAATCAAAACTTTAAAATGTGAGCTTTAAGTAACAATGGTGATTAAGGTTTCAATTTCGTCATTATAAAAGTGGCTTGGTGCTGGAGGCGAGCAATATATCTTTCCAGGCTTCATAAAAGACCCAAGTGATGCCTGAAGACGGCATGACTTTTAAACAACTTGCTCCCCATCCTCTGTAGAGTCCCTTCACACCTTCTTCCTTCACTACTTCTGCTATTGCTGCAGCCATGTTCGGTGGGCATTGCCCCTTCAGAGCTCCCACCATCAACCGCTTCCGTGCCACTTCCAACGGGAAGCTTATGGTGCTTGCCGTTAGACCTAGCCAAGTTCATCACAACATGGGTTTCATTCGTTATCGAACTTTTGAACATACTTTGAATCAGTAGACACCATAAAAGGAGGTTTTAGTTTAGTTATTTACCAGCTAGAGCTCCAAGAAGAAGCATCTCTGGACGGCTTAAAGCTTTTTTGTTCTTGGATTTGCAATAAGTAGTCTTCATTTTGTCATACATGAAATAATAACATGTGCTGTATGGAAGCATTCCAATCAGTGTCGGCCTTAAGCCAGCATAGAATCCACCAATTCCATTCTCTTTGAGAATCCTTGGAATTGCAAGGGTTAAGTTTGGATAAAGCTCAGGGCTCACTGTCAATCTATCCTGGTAAGATCAGAGAAAATAAGTCACTTTTGACTCTTAACAACATAAAGCTTTAATTTCTGCAAAAAATATTTAGATAGACTAATAATAACCTTAAGGACTTCAAGGGGATGGCATACAAGTGTACTGGCAACACCAGCAGCTGCACCAGCCACAGCAACAGGAGATATCCATGATATGGAGGGACTGAAACTAAGATCACCTATTTCAATCTTTGCTTCTTCAATCTTCTTCAACTTCTCTTGCGCTGATGTCATAGCACGCTTGACACATTCAAATGTCCCCAACTCAATTGCTTGGGTTGGAATGATACGAATCATATTGATTTCGTTGCCAGCCCAAAGACCTATCCACCCTTGTTTCTTTATGATTTCCACAAAACTACCTGGAATGGTTCTCGATCCAACACCAACTATCATTCTTGTCCTGTCAGATTTCACACAGTAAAATGCAATTATAGTTAGAATCTGACACATCCAAATGGATTTGATACCATTGAAGAGATTCCAAAGTGGATAAGTTAAACCTTATAGTTTCAAGTGGAGCAAGAACTGCTTTGGTCATAGCTCCAGCTAAAGCGCCACTAAGAAATTCACGGGCTTCCCTCGACCTGAAGAAATCCTAAATCACCAAAAATTAAGAAACACAGAAGATATAAATATCAGACAATGGTTCCATACAAATCATCCAATCATGTAAACAATGGTCCCCAGTAGATATTCGCAACAGCATTTTATCTCATTTGAATATCAAAACCACTCAATACCATTCCCAGAACAAAATACAGATTGTCATAACTCACGGCACCAGATTTTTCGAAACTCGTATTCAAATATCCTCATAAAGGAAACAGAGACAATAAAAAGGGACTCACTTTAACAGGAATCGTAAAGTCAGGAAACCGAGGCTGGAGAGGAATAGGAGAATCCGATGGAGCAGAAGAAACAGAGTTCTTGTGCATAGCCACAAAGCCTTCCTTTGGAACAACCAATGCCATTTCTTTCCTAAACCCACTAATCTCTCTGCCTCCCTGACTCCTTTTGTTCTCTCAAAGATTTTATCAGAGAGAGGACACAGGAGATTTAACAAAGAGCAACAGAGAGAATATTCAAATAAGCATACTTTAGAGAAATAAAAAACAACAAACTTTGAGATTGTGAACAGACCTAGAAGAGTGTAACTATATTATACTAATTTATGGGAAGATTTAAGCTTTAGGGTTTATGTGCTTCTCCCTATGTATATATTTGTTTAACATGTGGGAATCAAAACGCTTATTTTTGTCCCTTTATTTCTCAAAAATATCTTTATTCTGCTTTTTGGGGTCGACGATGGGATTCTATTCAGGTTTCGTTTTAGACCGATTAAACCAACCGGTTCGGTCCAGTTTTAGAACACGGTTTGTGAATTGTAAATCGAAAAAGCTTAACGAGACGGTGAATGGAGCCGCCGAGTCTTATCCAATCGATCAAATTTAACTTCGTCTCTCCAACAGCTTTCTCATAGTCAAGCTCGACGAAGATGTCTTGCTTGGTCTCATCAACTTGCTCACTCGTTCCCTTCGACTCGAGTCTGTCTCGGCCAAGTCGTTCCAGCAAACTGAGCTCTTCGGTTTCATGGCAATCTTCATTTCCCAGACTCTCCATCGAAATTGGTTCGATTATCTCATCTCCCATTGTCAAAAAGGTAAAAAAGCCGTCTAATTTGTCTGTGCACAATCTCTCAGATTGTTGTTTTGTAATTGCTCTTGGTCGTGCCTTTTCTGATTTTTTGTAGCTTAGCTTAGTGTGGCTTCAGCTCCTTTGTTCAATTTTAAGCGATTGTAATTTGTGGAATTATAGTAAAATCTAGGGTTCAAGTTATTCGTTATGAAGCATTACTTAGAAGCTCTTAATGTTATCAAGCATGTGGGTTTGTGAAGTTCTATTTGCCATTTATGCTTGATGAGAGTGATCCCCTTCAAAGCTTATTTCTTTTATCTTTTGTCTGTTTGAAGATTCATTTCTTCTTCTAAATAGGACCTATTAATTCAGAATACATTCTATTAGTAGTTTGGAACTGTTTATTTTAGTACTTTAGTTCATCAAGAAAAGTCCTTTTTAGCTACTGATAGTTCCAACCAAAGTGTTCTTATAGAGAGTTATACTGATGAATTGTTTAGGAGTCTTTTGTGCAAGCTGCGTGGACTCGAAGATCACGTGGTGAAGCAGCGAAAAGACCTAACAAGAAGTCATGGAAGCAGAGAACAGACATGTACATGAGACCTTTCCTATTGAATGTGTTCTTCTCCAGGAAGTTCATACACGCTAAAGTGATGCATAGGCCAACAAGCAAAGTCATATCGGTTGCCACCACAAATGCAAGAGATATAAGGACGAATATACCATCTCTTGTGGATAATGAAGCCTGCAGACTCATCGGTAAGCTCATAGCTGAGCGGTCAATGGAAGCAGATGTCTATGCTGTGTCTTATGAGCCAAGGAAAGGAGAAAGAATCGAGGGGAAGCTTGGAATTGTGATTGATACAATTAAGGAACATGGCATTATTTTTGTTCCTTGATTCTCTCTTATAATAAAGGACATGGCATTTGCATTACCAAGAGAGGTCTGTGTTCTGTTTTGTTGCCTATGTAGCTGAGAAGGAATCTGATCTCTTGGGTCGAGAATGGTCTAAGAACACAGTTTTGTCAGATGAAATACCAATGAGGAAATATGAAGAAGAAGAGAATTTTAGAAATGATCTCTTTATATAATTATATATCCTGTACACTTATTTCTTCTTATCAGAAGACATGTATCTAATCAAAATCTCTTCAAAAACACTTTCTTCACAAGGAATATGAATACCTCGTTCATGTTCATAACCAAACTCTTCTGCTACTTCATCCATCAAAGTCCTAAATTCTGGGTATTCAAGATACTTGGTTGGTATCACGAACCTTTGCATCTCTTCACCCACATAGACCGCAAGATGTCCTCTTGGGACATTGTTATGATCTCTGCTTCGCCTGCTACCATCTGATAACTCCCCTGAGATTAGACGTTCTTTTATGTTTGTTTCATACCGTCTTCTTCGTCTGTTCTCCTGGTTTGCTAAACGTATGATGAAACTTAGCGACATCATTTTGCTGAACAGATAATCACAAGAAACTTTTAGAATTGAATGAAAGGTTCAAAAGGATTCATTTATATCAAGGTCAAAAGACTTTGAATTTGATAGATCGTTGATAACTAAAAAAATATATTCATGAAAACTGTTATCATATAGAACAAAAAAATAAAAACAAACTAGGATAACAAAACCCTAGTTCTTGTTTTATTTTCTTCTTGTTAAATTCGTTTTGATGATCTGTATTGCTTTTTATGTCTATTGTTTTCTTGGTCAACAACTATTATTGGAAACTCTCCACAGTACAGTCTTCTGTACCGCACCGTTGGTATGAGGTTATTGTTCTGTGAATCCAATTCACAAGTTAAGTCCAAGACTTTCGCTTCATCATCCATTCATAACTTTTTCATGTAAAAATAGACATCAACCATTGCTTACATCGAATCTTATTCGGAATAACTTCGATAGTTTCTCTTAAAGCCGGATTTTACATTAGTTTGCAAATCATTTAATTGAACAAGCTTGTTCAATCACTGAAACAGTTTGATTTTTATTGACTCCCGTATTGCAGATATTGGCAAGTGCTCCTGTATACTTCAGTCCGTAATTCACCTTTGCTCCGCAGTGATTCTGGAAGCTATTAACCTGCAATGTCCAATATGTATATACTGGTTTCGTTATAATAGTCTAATTATTGCGTGGATAACAAGTAATAAGGTTTACGAATGGGGTTTGTTACCAGAGTCNTAAGGTTTACGAATGGGGTTTGTTACCAGAGTCCTGAAGCAATCCCAATCATCTACAAGTGGTTGTCCTGCTGTTCTTGTGGAAGTTAGGAGATTTAAGACATTGCTTTGTTTAGAGGAAAGTCTCAAAATCTCTTTAATCCTCTGATCGATTTGTTTCCTATGATTCATTTCGTCAGACAACTTCTTCTGAGCTTCTTGTCTTTCAGGTGACCCCATAGGAGCTTTTTGAATCTGAGAGATGAATAAACATTAAAACCTGAAAAGTCTTTTCTTCTTCTAGATGATCCGATTCCCTATAGAAAGAAAACAAAAATTAACCTTTCTCTGGAGATATAACAGAGGAATATCACGCGAATTGACCAAGGCAGAACTAGCAATTGGTGAGGTAGTGACTTCAGAGAAAGTGAAGTTATTATTTTCTGGAATTGTTCCAATGTAAGAGACAAGATAATCATTAAACATCTTCTTTGATCCAAAATGAGATACATGAGAAGAAGTGCCCCGTTGATCCATTCCTGTTCTTCTCTTTGTAACTAAGTATTGCTGCTTTAAAGTCTCCTTTCTCATGTCATGAAGATCGCTGTCCCCAAAATATATACGGAGAACATATTACCAGAAAAAGTGATTCACAAAGTCTTCAAGAACAAATCAAAAACACTCTAATAAAGATTGAATCTGTTATGAGGTGTACCTGTCCTCAAGCCAAGAGATGCTAAATACATCACCGAGACAAACATCATACTCAGGACCAGGAGGAGGATAGTGTCCAGGACAGTAAGTTCCCCAGCTGCTCTCTTTCGTATTAGCAGAAGTCACTGCATATATGTTGAGATTTTCCTTTATAAGCCCTTGAAACATAGTTCCAGATTCACATGCTTCAAGATATATAACCTAACATCCAATAAAAACAACTCAAAGATTCAAACACAGAACATATAAGTAAAAGCTAGAAGAGATGAAATTGAATGATTGAGTTATTCCACCATCTTTTTGTAGCTTTCACGCTGATGCATCTTCTTCAAGACTTTATTGAGATCTTTAGCATACACAATTCCATCATCAGGCATCCCTGAAATTTACATTAGAAATGCACAGATTAGTATCATGAAAAATTAATTAACATCTATATGCTATGATAAAATTAAAAAAAATAAAACAAAAACAGACCTATCATCCCAGGAGCTCCATGGTCAGCGTAGTAGATGAAGACGTTA
>OVAX01004336.1:0-13841 GCA_900406405.1 Lepidium africanum | reverse complement strand
AGAAGCATATAGCCATTGTGAACACAAAAAATGCAATTAAGAACTCCAACTTCCTCACCTGCAATGAAGTTACTTCATCGACTATCTAAAGGTATAGATCACTTTTCCATCTTCAAATGATGTCAAATTATAAACTGTAATCAAGTTTTTGATTTTGAACAGATCCAAAATGATTACAAAGTCATTAACATGGACCAATGGATTGGATTTTATCGATTCTGCAATGAGGTAACTTCCATATTTCTGCAGTTTTTTCGTTTGCCTTCTTCAACTAACTTTTCTTTGCATTTAACTTTGCTTTACAGATAAGTTTCCCAGACATGACCAATTACAATCCAGAACTTGCTTGGCCATTGATTCGCCAAAAACAAGCCTGAAGGTTTCTCAGCTTCAAAGCTTCCATTACAAATTCAGTTTCTCACTTCTTTTTATTTAAGTATGCTTTAACTTCTAACTTCTGCATCTCTGTTTCATTTTGATTTGCAGGAATAATTAAGAATGTTAGTGCTATTTTCAAGCTGGAACTAATTTGTAATTTCTCAACTACATTTGTCTTTTAGCTTCACAATCACAATCAAACTACTTACAAAATTGAATTATTGTTACCTACCATTAACAGACTTTCATACTTAAAATATTTTCCTCTGCTTTTCATCATTAACTTCTTTTTGTAAATAATATTTTTTTCATCGATTGGATCAACAAGATTCGATCTATAGGATAAAACTTAGTTTGACCACCTGACTAAAAATAGCTCCACATAAATCATCTCATATAAACTGACAAGACCGGATCTATAACCAAAATCTCGTATAACCAACCCGAGAAGAACTTGGCCTAAATCATATTAAAATAACATGCATTAATATTGCCGAAAGTGATATTGGAAAAAGTTTGCGGGAATATATTCTTCTATTGTCACACAAAGGCAAAGTCCGTAGATTCCGTTTATTAACTTTTCCTTGTTTCTGAATCAAAAATTCTGATTAAATTATGTAAATTAATATCCAAAAACTGAATAGAAACTGTAAATAAAATTACAAAAATAAAAAAAAGTTGAATATTAACAAGATTACAAATCACACTCACAATTCAACAAGCAAATCCAAATTTTTTTTTTTTTTATATTTATAGTCAAACAGAGGAAGATCCAAGAATCAATGGTGATGAAGGTTGCATAGCACGAGGACGTCTTTTTCTGCTTCGACCACGAACTTGAACTGAAGGAGATGAAGAAGGTGATGAAGGAGTACCAATTATAGACCTCTCTTTGCTCGATACACTCGTCAGTTTCTTCTTCTCAGTTTCTGCTTCACATGATTTGTCTTGATTGATTCTGTTGTTTCCAAGTCTTGTTGCGTTTATGGTCGCAGGAAGTACACAGTTGCACATGAATCCTGAATTCAACACACATCAATTCAATTTCAGAAAACGGAAACAGAGTCATATCTTAGTCTGAAACTGTTCTTGTTGATCACAAATGTCCATTTCAAGCTTAACTTAGTACTCAAGTACAAAGATGGTATCTATCAAGTCAAATTAGAGAAAAGAGAAACCCAAGTCAAATTATAGGTGGTATACTTTAACATCTCGAAGCACTACAACAAACGCATAATAATCATGCATGTCTGTTGGCTAGAATCGCGAGTTCTAATACCATGCTAAATTATAGGCAACTCAAAACCAGTTGATTATAAGTAAATTGGCCTTTAGATCACATATATTAGCTTAGAGTGACCCTAAATTTCCGATGTGGGATATGTCACCATCTAACAGAAGTTGTTTTATCAATAATCCTCGAAGCTAAACTCGGTTTACTAATGCATAAGGATGGAAATTTGAAACACATTTAAGTCAATAAGCATGTTTATTGTTCAACACCTCAACCATTAGTTTGGTTGAGTCTGCAACTTGTTCAATGAAAAGACCAAAACACTAAAGAATAAGGAAAGTTACCAGAAATTTTACCGATTCTTGCAAGCCGATTAACCCAACTAGGAATTGGATTTCCAGTCAACTTAATACAAGTTTCATCACAGAAATGATTGCAATTCTTAGTGATGAGATTATAAGAACTTCCTTTGTAATTCTCAGCAAGTTGCTCCATTGTAGCTCTTACTTCCAAAGGTCCAAGATCTGTTTTACCAATCAAAATCGATTTCCTAAACGTAAATCCTTCACATTGCTTTGGTTCTCCTTCAAAAATCCCAGTACTTGGATATTCATGAGCTCCAAATGCATACTCTATACCATGAACTACACCAAAACAAAACAAACAAGTCTTTATCAATATTGCAATCAAACATATTCGAGTATAAACGAGCTAAAATCCAAAGAAAAGCCGATATAATCCATAGCGTAAAGCTCACACCCTACAATCTTTCTTTAATCTAGTGGAGAAAGATCGAAATCATGATAACAAGTATTATTCTAAGTACCAGACCGAGAAGAACTCGGCAACATAAGAATGAAATTACTATTGAGATCTAAAACATGAACACCTGGAGAAAAACAAAAGAATCTGAAAAGACTTAAACCTTCAACTCCAGAATGGTAAACACCAAGACCAAGCCAATAAGCATAGCCATTAAAGGGAGTTAGATCATAAACATTAAGATAAACCGGAACATTTCCTCTATCAACAAAACTTGAGTTCTTCCTGCAAAGCATTTTCCTTCTTTGCAAATTCTTCTCCTCTTTGATCTTTTATTAGTCAAAGAATCATAATAACTTCACCATTTCCCTCAAAAACTTCAGAGAAAGAAAGAAACAAAACCAGAGACAGAGAGAGAATCTCCGGCGTTAGAAATCAGCCGGAAGGAAGTTTTTCCGATGGAAGAAGACTGGTTCTATATAAACAGCCTTTGAGTTTGAGTTTTGATGACAATATTAACCCTTTTCAAGTTACAATAATTACACAAAAGCCAAAGAGACTTGTCTTTTGAGATTTCCTATGTCAATTATGTTTCCCTTTTTGATTTAAAAGCTTAAGAAATACAATTAGTTTTGAAGCTTTTAATATACTTCCATTGCTAAATATTTTTAATTATTTATTTACCTTATTTATAACTATAATCTCAGTTATAAGAATCGTTACAACCAATGAATTAAAAAGATACCAAAAAATTTAAATTTTTTGTTGGCGGTATGCTTTAATAATTTACAGTTTATTTATGGGGTCCAATATAAAGCTTAATATTCCTTATCTTTGGTTCAACTTTTTGTCTCGAGACTACACTTTTTCTTTTTAATTGACTGAAAATGTTTATATAAATTAATATTAATTTGTGAAAAGTGGTGCTACTAATTATGGTGTAAAGTTGGATATTACAATAAATGATTTCTTTTCCCAAGAAAATAAGTTTTTTTTTTTTTAATCCACGAAGTCGATTTATAAGCTAAAATTCACTTTATAATATTTTAAATCTATTACTTATAATGAAAAGTAATCGAATCTTTAATGTTAAAATCATTCGCTAAATTATTCTAACTAATAGATTATGATAAGAATTCGGAAAGAGGAATAACAAATTTATTAAGGAAAAAAATGAAATTAATCATGAATCTAGATGTGTTTATTAAATGTAGTGTCCAAAAACATATTATAATCAATAAGTTAGCGTATATTCTCTAAGTATAATATATTATATTTAAAAACTATATAATAATGGTGTAAAGAGTATAAATTTAGAGTAAGGAGTTGTCTAAAAAGTCAAATTTCATATCTTGAAAATATGAAATATTAGAGGCCTGCCACTAATTTATCTGCCTTGATTAATTTTAAAATAAAATGTTTCTTTAATAATAATTTAATAATTAAAACTTAAAAATATAGAGAAAATGGTTATATATAAATAGCAAAAAAGTCCACATGTTAGCTCACAAATAGTCTCTGAAGCTGAATATAAAAGGGAAATTGAAAGAGACTATTGAGAATAAAAGGTCATTAGTTGCTAAATTTGATTAAGCGTTAATTATGATTTTACGATTCGGTTCGTTCCGGTTTATTCCGGTTATCGTGAAAAACCAGTATCCTCAAGGCTGTGTTTCGAATTGCTCAATTGTTTCGAGCTGCCGCCGAGAGAGAGAAAGATCTGGATGATTCGCGGCAGAAATTTGTGGGTCGGATTCTCGACCCGGTTTAAGCTTTACAGGATCCGTCGTTTTTGCACTAAAGAAGAGAATGGTGATAACAAACTCGTGAAGACGGAATCTACTGAATCTAGTGTTTCTCGTTACGATGAGATGTATAAGAAACTTGATAAGCTCGATTTCATGACTGCTACGAAGATGTTGTTCACTGAACCACCGAATAAGAAAAAATTTGGGTAAATTTGTTGGTGATTATTGAGTTTTAAGGAGGGTTTTAGTCTCTAATTGGCTGATTTTGCAATTGATTAGGTTCTTTGTTTAGTTTATGAGATGTAACCAAATTCATGCTTCAATGATTTAGGTATAGATGTTGAAAGTAAAATCGAAGCAAGAGTAGTGTTACATATCTTCATAATGATTAGAACTATGGAATTTGAGCTTCTTTAGGCTGAATTTGGATAAATCTGCTGGTCATTATTGAGTTTTAAGGAGGGTTTTAGTCTCTAATTGGCTGCTTTTGCAATGTATCAGGTGAGTAATTCCTAAATCATGGAAAGATCTAGGCAAGAGTAGTATCACATATCCTTAGAATGATTAGAACTATGGAATTTGAGTTTCTTTAGGTTGAAACAAGCCCTTAGATCATTGAACTGGTTTTAATTTCTGCTGCTATTATCTGAAACTATCTCTTATTGTGAGTTGAGAGTTCTTGTGCTGTTATTTTATTGAAGTATGTTCTCATATGGATTTTGCTTTGTGTTAGGTTTGATTGGCATGTTGTGCAATTCATCATTGTGTGTTTGCCATCTGTAGGTATTGATGTTTACTCACTTCACATTTCTCTCTCAATTGTTCTGTTTGATGTTTCTGTCTCAAAGATCTTAGTATTAGCTATTGTTTTTTTTG
Organism: Lepidium africanum; assembly: GCA_900406405.1. Taxonomy (NCBI): domain Eukaryota; kingdom Viridiplantae; phylum Streptophyta; class Magnoliopsida; order Brassicales; family Brassicaceae; genus Lepidium; species Lepidium africanum. Next base: position 8,843 of record OVAX01004336.1, on the reverse strand, counting down.
TAACAGCTGTGTATCTTGTTGCTCAATATGCTCGCCATAAGATGAAGATTATGGACGCAGTGAGTTACAGTTAGTATTCATTGTGAACAGAATCAAATCACATTCTTCATCATATTCATTCTGGCCAATGCTGCTTGTGTTTTTTGTGGATATGCCTCGTGATATTGGACTTGTTCTTAGGAGCTTGGTGAGAAGAAAAGGAAAGAAGAAGAGCAAAAAGAGAAAGAAGAAGCTAAACAAAAGGCGTTAGAAGAAGAAGCAGCAACCAAATCTCAGGAAGAGCTAAGGGAGATGAAAGAGAGATTAGGAAAGATCGAAGAGACTATAAAGGAGATTGTGTTGGAAACAAAGAAGCCTTCAGGGAATGCTCCAACCAAACCACAAGAAGTTCAATCTACTAAACCTGAATTACAACAAAAGGGCAATGTACAGAAACCAAGTGATGGACCTCACTGAGACGATCAGAAGGATAATTTAAAAGGTAGATTTAGAAAGATTTAGACTCTTTTGTGGATTTTGCTTTTGGAACTAATGTGGTTGTTGATGCAATTGCTCATATTCCCTTCAATTTTGAACTCGTTTTCCGACTGATGCAGATGATAAGAATTTGACTTTATATTTAAGCCACTGTTATAAAACAAAATACAAAACTCTATTCTGGTCATTACACATTACTTCAGAGAGAACAAAATGACACAACACCTTAAAGTATACTAGTTTGCTGTCCAAACATAGACTTGTCCTCCAGCTGTGGATCCTGCAAGCATTCCAACAGTAAAAGGATGACAATGGATTCTGCATGGGATAGCTTTCATCAGAGGGTTATGCAGTTCCATCACTGTTCGCTTTAGTGTTGGATTGATAACATCTATCTTTTTGGCTAGATTTCCGACGTAGACGTATGAATCATCCCACCCCCAGACTCCCCTGCAACCAGATTCAACTTTTAGACAAACACACGAAAGCAATGCATACTTCTTTTCAATGGAAAAAGAGTGTATTGATTTGTAGTGACAGATGCTGAAGCATACCTGAAACTGGAGATCCACCTGTTGGTGGTATTGTTGTGGTATATCATGGAGGTAGTCTCATAATTTGCACCACTAAGAATGCCGAGATAGTTGTCATAGCTACAAGGAAAAATAAGCAGGAGTTTAACGAACACTAGAGATTGAAAAGAAGAAATTAATCAACCACTAGCATACATTATGAATCAGTTTCACCCTACACTTGTTTACTCTCGTATAGTAAATTCTGTCTCAAATCTATATGATGAGTAAAGTACTTGGCATACTAACTTGCTTCAAGATGTTGTTTTTCAAGTACATGCAGCTTTTATAAAAAAGCAGAGTTTATGAAACTCAACAGAAGTGGAATATATATAACTACTTAGTTTCTTCGCAATAATGCTTCAAACAAAAACAAACATCTAATGTGACTTCTCAAACCAAAAGCGAGTATTAGAAAACGATATACGTGGTTCATGATAATATATATTGAGCAGGCTGATGGAAAAAATGACAAGATACCTTGTAGTTGCAAGTAAAAGGCCAGAAGGTGAAAAATAAGCAGAGTGAACAGCCCTAGAATGATTTACAGTAGCCAATGTTTTCGGTTTTTCTCCCATACTTCTCAAGTCCCAAAGGCAAGCAGTCCCATCTGTGGAACTTGTAGCCATGACATGAGGATTTTGTGGGTTGAAGTCTATAGAATTAATCCTATTGTCATGTAAATCCCAGTTGGATACTATTTTCCCTGCTCGGAGGTCCCATATATTGAGCAATCCATTTCCCTCGCCAAAGTATAAGCTTTGCTCATCATTTGGTCTCTGCGAGAGGGAAAATATAGCTTCATCTGTAGAATAAACCAAATCAAAAACCAACTTTTCAACATCCATCATCCGGATGAGACCATCATAGCTGCTACTAACAACCTGCCATAAAAACACCAACCAAATACTTATATCCAACCAAAGATTAAACACAAAACTAAGTCACAACTCATGTACTTGAAAGCTTACCCTTGGTAAAGAGTTTTGTTGAAACACAAGAGATGAAACTGGAGCAGAGTGAGGGTTAAATAGATAAACCCCATCATTTTCCTCATTCTCACTATCCAAATTCCAAAACCCAACATTCCCAGATTTGTCTCCTGCAGCAACCATCCTAACATCCTCCCTAGGTAAAAACTTAACAACCAAAATCCTCCCAGGCACAACTCGTGCTACATTATCCGGTTCTAAACTCAACAAATCCTGATCAAAACCATCCTCAAACTCAATTTTCACAGGCTTAACGGGTATATCAAATTCCTTCTTCACATACTCATCAGTTAAGGAATCATCTGGCTCTTCCTTTTTGACAACAACATTAGATTTCCTACTCCTACTCCTAACCTTAACCATAGGAGACTCAATTTCATCCTTAACCAATTTTCTCCCACAACACTTTCTAGCAATATCAAAAAAAGTATCAACAAGTTCCTTATATGAACCTTCACCATCATAAGCCGAATCAAAGGGAAATGGAGCCAATAAACGAGGCGAAGACTTCTTAGGAGACGGTGCCTTCTGGATACGTCTGGGATTATCGGAGAAATCATCAGGTAAGCCACTCGAATCTGGATTTAAGCCTCTGGTTCTTAGAGACTGCCGAATCACTGTAGGCGTTTCAGGTTTGACCTTCTTCTTCTTCTTAAATGATTTAGAATCATCTCTGCGAATGCGTTTCGCTGCGGTTGCGGCGGAGAGAAGTGACGCTTTGGCATGAACCTTAAGAGCCGCCATCTTCTCATCATTGCGTTTTATATTCTCTAATCGTTTACGCTCATACTCCGTCGCCATTGAAGCGTGAATAAGAATGAGAGTTTTTTTTTTTGGATTCAAAGTAAAATTGGAATGAGATTTTTTCTCTCAACACTAAAACTGAAAAACCTAAGAACACCTTATTGGTCGCGACGGGCGGGAGGTTCACTTTTACCGCCAGAAAAGAGTTTTATTTTAATTCGCAACAAAAATATAATTAGGAAAAATGTAAAAAGAAAACCCTAAACTTTCAAAATTGACAAAATAAACCATGAACTTTTGAAAGGTAAATAAATGGGATCGTAAATTTTTATTGAATTATTTATTTGACAACAATTAGATCGATAAGATTCGATCTATAGTCTAGTCTACACCCTAAAATCTTTTTTTAATTTACTAGTGTAATGGAAAAAAATCGAACTTCAGTACCCTGTGTTATTAGTTGAATCATTCTAACCATTATAATAGAAATAACTGGACAATTTTTATTGAATTGCTATTTATATTTTAATTTTTTTAAGATTTTAACCCCTATTAGATTTCTTCTTTATTTTTATACGCATACTCCAAAATGGCTTCTCTAAAACAGTATAACACACAATCAAGTCACTAATGAATATAGTTAAAATGATTTAGATTTTCAAAAAACAAGCTTTTCAAGAAAATTAGTTTTTGACAAAGTAAATCACAAATTATTATTTAATCTTAAAATTTTATTGTTTAAACTATTTTAATCTTACTACTAAGTGACTCAGTTGTGTATTTTATTTTTTTGATAATCAATTAGTTGTGTATTTTACTAAAATAGAAAAAAACATCTTTGAATTAGATTTTGGAACATGTTATTATAATAAATCATTTAATATAGAGCTAAAATGGTTTGGCTGATAAAAAATTGAAATTTAAATGGTAATTTAATAAAAATTTTGAATTTATTTTATCAATCAAATGTTCAGGGTCTTTTTGGATTGATTTTTTTAAATTGAGGGTTTTATTGATATTTTCCCATTTTAATTGACAAAAAATATAATTTAAATTGATCTCACGTTGAACAAAAAAAAAAAAAAATGATCTCACAATCGACGGTTTAGATTGGTTTAAAGCAGAAACTAGAACGCCACTAAAAGCGACCATAAACCCTAAACCCCCAAATTTCGTCACTACTACTAATTATCGATCAATCTCTGTCAATGGCTCGTTTAGTCAGATGTCTGATAAGAAAACTCTTGTCCAATTCCTCTCCTTCAATTGCGTATCGGAATCCTAGAATTGGTTTCTTCGCGAATCAAGGTTCTAAAATTTTGATCAGCCGCAGATGTCTGAGCTCAGGGAATTACGTATCAGAAATGCAGAAATCAGCTTTTCAAGGAAACATTTTGCGATTAATCCGTAATGAGATTCAATACGAACTCGAACACTCTCCTCCTCTTCAGGTATCCTTTACTTAATATTCCTGATTTTGTAGTTGTGAATAGCAAAAAGCTAGATAGTTTAGGTCTTCATGGAATCTGATTTTGGAATAGTCTTGTAGATGAATTTGATTATTTGGTATGGGAATCATATAAATATTGGTCTGTGAATCTTAGGTTTGATGTATAATGGAGTAATTTGTTAACATTTTGAGCACTTGGCTTGTTAAAATCTGCAGCCTCCTAGTAGTTTTGGTCCTTTTACTATTGATGAACGACCTGGAGAGCAATGGATTAGCTTGAAAAGGAAATTTGGTGATGAAGAAGACATCAAAATTGAAGCAACAATGTTTGATAGATCAGTTCCATCGTCAAAATCTACAAGCACAGAGCCTGAATATATTTTTCACATAACATTCATTGTCAACATCTCTAAGGGTGATGCTGGTGAAGCTTTAGAGATCATGTGTTCTGCTTGGCCAGATACAATAGAGATATCGAAGTTATGTATTCGTAAAGGCATCAACACAACACCTTCTTCCTATGGTGGACCAGAGTTCGAGTACAGTGACTTGATCCATTTCTTGAACATAAAAATTGAGTTATAAGATTACTATGAAAACGTTTGAAGTTATTGTGTTTGTCTTTGGCTATTACAGGGAATTAGATGATGAGCTTCAAAATGCTCTTTATCTATTTCTAGAAGAAAGAGGTATTAGCGACAACCTTGCTGTTTTCTTGCATCAGTATATGAAGAACAAAGGTAAATTCGAGTACGTTCGATGGATGGAGAGTGTTAAATCTTATGTCGAGCAAAAATAGACATCATCCTGCAGCAAAAATGTTCGACTTGCCATAGTTTTGGTTCCATAGAATGCAACTGGTCAGTTGTGTATGTGAAACTATGACTTTCTTTGATTTGGATATGCTCAAATAAATCCATTTGCAACCATTTTTTTGCTGGATTCTTATCTTATAGATTGTGTAAACTACCTTAGATCACAACTACGAGCAATACAGTTTCAGCAATACGTGTCACATGCTTTTTGTTTGCTCTATTTCTTACCAGCAATTGAGATTGAAAGTGCCTAAATAAAGTTGAAGTTTGTGAAAAATGATGACTCTTTGGGTAACTTTTTATTTTCCTTAGTTACTCTCAATCTAACACTATAGCCTTATTTGGTGACTTATAAAACAATCTTAGTGTTACTTCATACAGGAGCAACTTTTTCTTTTAACTATTGTTTGTGACTGTTGATTTACAGTGAAACACCAGAAGTTTAAAGGGACAAGCTAGCTGGATCCATAATTTAGCCAACACATTCCGTTAATCTCAGCTTTCTTGTGTATAATTTTTGTGTGACAACTATATCGACAAAATCCGATTTATTGTTTAAATTCACCTCTTAAAACTGCAATCAATATCACGTGTCGAATTCTAGTGAGACGGAATAATGACTCAATATAATCATATGTAAAAAAAGTGATTGATGAGGTAAAATGAAAAATGTCATTATCTAAAGAATTATGGATCTTTTGCCACTGAAATAGAAATGATTTTGGTATCTTAATAAAGGTTTAATCCATGTGACGTATTAGGAATAGAGAGGTAATTATGGTTGATAACAACTTGATTTCCGCATAGATAACATCTTAAATTGTGGAAAATATTGATTGTTAATTGCAATGATTAGCGTTATATTAATTGCTCTATTTTTTTATACTCGATGTTTTATGTATTTCANTGATTAGCGTTATATTAATTGCTCTATTTTTTTATACTCGATGTTTTATGTATTTCACACATATTAAAAAATTATTAATTATTTTATTTTTTCTAAACAAAATATAGTTTATCACAAATTCCAAAATATTTTAATCAATCACAAATCAATCTGTAAAATTTAAAGAGTCAAAAATACTAAAAGTGCAATAAATTTTGCATAAAAATCTTAAAACATTAATTAAAAATAAACAAATTTTTTTTTGTAAAACATAAAGTAATCAACTAATAACGACAGAGGGAGTATTATTATAACATTAATGTAAACATCAACTTGATACGACCCACTCAAAGCAAAATTCACACAGAATCTTTGAGTTATAATTCACTAAATCCAAGATAATAATTAATTTTAACACTAGTTGATCTATCTCATTCACATGGCCACATATCATCACAAAAACTAAAAATCGTCAAGTGTGTGAAATAACAAATGTACTTATTATAATTATAAGCAATAATAATGCAGAATTTTCTAGAAAATAAAATTTAACATTGAAACAAAATGTGAAATAAGTTTGAGTAATATTTAAAAGAATATTAATAGGGCGATGTCGTGGCGATGCCAAAGGAGATTTCCCGATTCACCTCCTCCTCCTTCTCGTTTTTGCTCTTCGGTCTGAATCTCATGCCTTTGATGTTTATCCATATTATTCGATGTCCAGAATTTGATTGTGCTCAATTTTCTTTGTTGCACAATCTTTTTTCTCTTCGATTAAGTCCGTCGGAATATGTTCCTCCGCGGGTGATGATTGGTCGTTCTTCCACAATAGACGCTGATTTGAGGTTTGAAATCACACCTTATATGATATTACAAGGTAAGGTTGAGATTTTCCCTGTTCTTTCTTTGTGTGGATTCAATTCTAGGGATTCCTTTGGTTGTATCCTGATGTTTTTACTGGATTCGCTAGTTCACTTCCATTTTTGCTATCAATTTCTGTATGTCTTTGTTGCTCTAGTGGTTGTTATATGGATCCAGTTATGTTTTGGTTTGCTATTTAGAGTTTTTCTTGATTCCTGAATTTTGAACCTTCTAATCCCAATAAGTGCGGTGTCTTATGGTTCTGGTTGGATTGCAGTGCTAGTTTTCACTCCTCAACCTTGCTTTATGTTGTTATCTATTTATCATGTCTGGTCCTGGACTGAGATGTGCTTTTGGATCCTCGTTGATTTCATTTCAATTCTCCTGATATATATAGTGAAGCATTTTTCCAACTTGTATCTGGTGTTAGAGATGTTCAGGAATCTGTCCTTAATTCCTAATATTTCTTTATTAGTAGTTGATTTTCCTTTATCTCTGCACATTATGAGAGATATGGAATTTGATCTTTATTGGTTCGATCTTGCAATCTTTGATTCTGATCTTATTACAATTCCTAGATGGAGTTGGAAGGATTCTTGTAATCTCTGTAATATGTTACTGGTACTTCGCTTATTAAGTAGGATCTTCTATGCCTTGATTATGCGTTGGTCCATTTATGTAAGCTTGATGTCAATCTTATTTTGGTTATTAATTTGGTTTGAATCATGCTATTGGTTTATCACATTGATAACAAGGTCTTATGATAGTTGTATTTTGCAAGTTGGATATATCCATGATATCTTCATATCAGCTATTATATCTTGGATAGTGTATGTGCCTTCTTTGTGTAAGGTTATGTATAAATGGTTATCTGATTGTATTTACTATAGGTGCTATATTCAGATAATTCTTAGGTACATCTACGTTTTAATTAGTTATCTGATGATTCCTGATTCTCTCTGTCTAGTACCTTTGTATATCTTTGTGGCTTTGTTTCAGCCTTGGTTAGCTTTGGATTCTAGATCAGAATACAATCTCTGTCATTATGTGGTGTACTGGATATTGTCAATCTTCTGGTTCCTGAAAAGAGGTTGCATTATTTTTCCAGTTGTTATGTTAATTCATTTGCTGTATCCTGTAGTGATTATTTATAATCGAGTTGATTGGTTATTTAAGCAGAATCTTGGCTTGCATTATGTTAGGTTTTCTTGTTCATCATTAGATTACACTCAATGTTGCTTTGTGTGTAATCTTCTTCGAAATGATTATATATGTTTTGGTTTAATGTGGGGGATTATGCTCTTACTCTATATCACTCGATATGTAAATCTGGTGTTTATGTGGCGCTTTATGACCTTGATTTTCTCAAATCATGTTGTATCTTCTGGTATTGATGAATCGAATATACACATTCTCAAGAGAAGATTTTGCCTATATGTCTATATCTTGGGAATCTATATGTGGTTATTTGGGCTGATCCAATCACTAATCCTCTATGATTCTCAAATATTCTTGATTTCAATCTCGATTATGAGGGAGATTATGTCTGTTTTTGTGAACTCTATAAAAGCTCTCATGTATAATCTATTTGCTCATATCATTTCTGATATAACATTTTCGTCTTCTCTTTGTTGTTTTCTCTCTGAGGTACCCATTCATTTGAAGATGTCTCAGCTCAATTTAGCGAAGAAAGCTCTTGAGGCTAGATCACCTCCAAAGAAGCTGAAGATTAAGGTACCAGAAATCGATAACTCAGCTCTGCTGGCTAGATGTTCGAAGATTCTGTTGGGGAGATGTCTTAATCCCCAATACCAAGATGTCGATTCCTTCATATTCATGATGCCGAAGCTATGGCAATTGAAGGGTCGAGCTCAAGGTTTGAACCTAGGCAATGGGTGATTTCAGTTCGAATTTGAATCTGAAAGGGAGCTGCAGCACATTCTGAGGTTGAGAGCCAGCCATTTCGATGGATGGATGGTGTCGTATGTGTTGCGGAAACAATGATGCAAATCTTAAAAGAAAAAACTAAAGCAATTAAAGAAAGAG
>OVAX01004335.1:0-13843 GCA_900406405.1 Lepidium africanum | reverse complement strand
AAAAAAAAAAAAAAAAAAAAAAAAAGAGTACCCCTGAATTTCTGAAGTAGACTTTGGTATGCGTCCATACATAAAGTTTACCTACGATGACAAAAACAAACAAAACTTAAAATGCATGGATATAGATACATCCATAATATTCATATGCACTCTCTGAGCCAGGTAAAGAGACAGAACATAATAAATATTTTTGAAGAAACAGAAGCAATTCTCCAAACCAGAGCTTTACAAGATTTAGAAAACCAATAATTATAATTAGAATTGGCCATACGTTTGGTACACAAACTAAGTGGTACAAAAAAATGCAAAGAATATACAGCCACGCTAAGATGATGGGAAATACAAGAAAAACAATTTCTTGCGGTAGCCAAATGAATACTGCACATGTTCGAAGGGCTCAAATAAATTATATGTTCTTTGTAAGAATATATAACTTATAAGACAACGTTTTAGCAATGTCAGAATAAGATTGAGATTCATAATGGTAGACAATTTATTCGGTCACTTCATAGCAAACTATATAGAGTTTTTGGATATTTTACAGGGATGATAAACCACAATCAGCTGATTACGAGAATTCATCATCTTGGTTTTGAAGGGACTTAATTAGTTCATAAGGCTTTTATTGAACTGTGCAGAACACATTATATGTTCTATGTGTTCAGAAGATAAAGGAACTATGTGGACTTGAGATAACTTCTCTAAATAGAATGATATACTAAAAACAGCAGCTACCATGAACCTTAAGACAAAAAAAGATATAGACCTGATCGGTAGTTAGTTCTGGCTGCCCCTCCACTCGTTTCAGTCGGAACTTATACACCGTAAATCCTGAAACTCCCTTTTCTGCCCAAAACTTTACAACCTGTACAAAGAAAGTATGGAGTGAACCAGAGTTACACCAGTGAATAAGAAAAAACCATACGACCTTAGATGTAGTCCCTAGGTTCATTTCCCCATGCGGATCTCTCCTTTAGGAAATCAGAGGTGATATCAGATACAGTAACTCACAACCAGTAATAAAAAGATATATGCATTAGTTAGTACCTTGTACAATCCATCATAAGTGTATACTCTTTTTGTATAGCTACTTATGCAATTGTGACCACGAATTACTCTGACAGGCACATTCTGTTCGCAGCAGTTCTGAGGTAAAACATAAGTTCCATGTGAAATCATGAGGTGCATGAACTAACAGACTAGCTTAATGTGCACAAAAGGAAAAGTAAGAAGAGAAAGAAAAGAGGCTTAAATGATAAGAAGACTGTTAGCATTCTTAATAAACATACTAGATAAATAAACATACCTTTAGGCCCATATTTCCTCGTTCTAACTTTTGATCCCTAACCTGGCGTTTATCACCAATTAAATTGTGCCCTCCCTGGCCAGTGTAAGTCACCGTATCTGCATTGTCAAGATCATCCTCGTACTGGCCTGACATAATGATAGAAACAGTAAGCGGAAGCTTGTAGTTGCTATACTCCTGTAGAGGAAAAAAAAGGTGTTTGATGAGTTAAAAAATGAAACGAATTATCCAGTAAATACACAACAAAAGGACTGGTTGTAATACTTTTCTGTATTCAAGTCCCATATAATCGATGCCATTTAGCAAATGCTGATGGAAGCCTACAGCAGCAATTTCAGCTCTTGAAAAAAACCGGTGTCCAACATCAATACCTGCAAGCCAGTGTGATCAGAAAATAATGAAAACTTTGTTCAAGACTTTTAGGACCAAAGCTTATGGTGGCTTGGAAGTAAAAATGAGGGGAAAAAAAAAAAAAAAACTATGAAAGCACACATATTAACGAACCTGGAAGATCACCAATCCTTTTTCTTGGGTACAGTACTTCCTTGGCTGCTATTATCTGCGAATTTTTGTTAAAGGCTTGTAAATATATAGTTGAAAATAACAGAATCGAGTAACCATCATATTTGTGAGAGTAGAAATTATAAGGAGACTTATGTTTAATAGAATAGTGTAATATCTTTCAATTGGAGATAGATGTGCAATCGCACGGACCAATCAACAGTTATTTGCTCGTATTTACAGTACTTGCTAGAATTGGTTTGGATTTGGCATCTTGTGAATAAATCACATTTAAAACTGAGCATACTGCAAATACAATGTTGCATCAAACAAACAAGCATCAGAAGCAAAAATAGCTATGACTTGCCTTAGACACAGCCTTCAAATCATTTCTTGACTCCCCAGCCTAAAAACAGTGGATCAATACAAGTCAACAACACAGCAGAAACAGGAAAAAAAATCAGCATTGCTAAAGACAAGACATGAATATCACAAACCTGGGCACTAAGAAGATATAGCTTGTTAAAATATCGGAGACTCTTCCGCACTTTGAGGTGATCATCCATAATTACGTCATTGTCATTTCCATCAGCAGAAACATCCAATTTCATTTTTCCTTTCTGCATTGCGGTTAGCCTTGCAGGGGTTCTTCGCTTGGGGCTCTTCTGCTCAGAATTCTCTTCCGTCGCATGCAACGCAGTCTCAGTCTCATCGACAACTTGTTTGATCGTCTCCTCGCTGAGGAGTTTAACCCTCTCGCGTACTAAACGCTCTTTCTCGAGCAGTGCTTTTTTCTTCATTTCCTGAACCCGTAAACTAGATCGTCGCTTCGTTTGAGAAGGACCATTTGCTTGTTTCTTCTTTGCCATCAAATCACTGCACACAAAACCCTCGAATCACGATTCAACCAGTATATAAATTGTGTTATTATCGGTACAAGCAAGTGAAGATGTCGCAAATTTGGAGAGAGGAAAGTAACTAACCTCGAAGAATTTCAGCTAGCAGAGATGTGAGACTGAACAGACAAAGAATGACGAAGAAGAGATACAACTTTTCTCCTCTATTTCTTATTTTTCGATTTTTATATCTTTTCCCGTATATGAGACTTTTGGGTTTCCCTCTCAAACTAATTTTGTGGGATAAATAATTTTTTTTTTTTTTCACTTGAAAAGTTATAATATCAATCAACAAAGAGGAAATTACAAGAATCGGAAAAAAAAGAGGAAATTACAAAGATAAAGGGTCTGATTATTTTTAAAAATTTTGATAATTCTCTTGGCGGAAGACAGATAATTCTTCGGAAACATAGTCCAAAAGAGAAAAATTATTTTAAAAAGTAGCACAAAAAAAATTAATAAAGATATTTTAAATAACACTCGATAAACTTCTACACTGACACCGAAAATCCAAGCCGTTACCGTCGTACAAGACAAAACCTAAAAATAAATGGTGAACCTTTTATAGCGATTGAGAGCACCTCAAAGATGAAGATAAGATTTACCGGTAAGAATGAAATCTCACAATTTTTCCGCAAATGGCAAGTACAAATAAAATTAAATGAGTTTTTTTAAGTCCTAAATACATATATCACGAAACTACTAACTGCACAGCCTGTTCTTAATCCGAAAGATAATATTAAAAGGCCAACAGGCCCAAGTTTACAAGGGACACGAAACCCAAAAGAAAAACATCAGAGCCTGTAAAAATAAATCGAACAAACGAAATACAATACCCTCTCTATTTATTGATAGTCAGTTAAACCAGTTCCAGTTCGGTTCGACTGCTCTAAGTCGGGTCAAGTCTGGATCGGATCTTTGGATTCGGATACTTTGCCGAGGCCTAGGTCCATGGAAAGCAAAGCAGGGTATTTGACGGCTACTTAACGTATCTCAGAAATCCTCTTTTGCCTTATCTTCCTTCTTCCTAAATAAATCCTCCATTCTCCTCTCTTCGCTTCGCTGTGGCCCTTTGAGTCGTCTCTGTTTCTCAGGTATACTCTCCCTTGCCTTTCTTCTCTAGGGTTTTATCCAATCGCCCCCCAATTTCATCATCCCTCTTCTCTTCAATTTAATTGGGCTGGTTTCTTGCTCTATCGCATTGCTATTTCCTGACTCCTCCTGATTGCTATATATCTTCTTCCTCAATCATCGCTCTCTCTTGCTGGGTTTTGTGTCAGATAATCCAAGAGATTAGCTATTCCGACCCAATCGATCACGATTAACCATTCCCCGTTCTCTTCTTATTCAGCCGTTAAAAGTAAGTACTTTTGCTTTCAATTTGACTCCTCAATTAGATTTTTGTTACTTCATTGTTTTCAATCTGGATCCTTGTGGGCAAATTACAAATTTTTTTTTAATTCGCATGTTGCTGTATGTCAGAATGGCAGCTGATCAGAGGAGAAAGCGGATGAACAGTGCCAATGTTATTGGTTTCAGTTCTCGGGAGCATTACAGAGCCAAGAGAAAAAAGATTCGTTCACCAGATGGTGCTTTGCGTTCGGGTGATCACATCAGTCTTGAATGGGACTGCAACCGAAGTAAAGTAGTCTCTAAGAGGGAACAAGTTGGCCTAAGTTTAAGGCATCTTCGAGAATTTGTTGATATTCTTCCTCCTAGGCGGAATATCGTGGCACAAGTATGCCCCGTCCCGCATGAGACATTCCAGTTGGAAAATTTGTCAGATGTGCTCTGTAATGAGGTAATACGGTGATACTTGACAGAAAATTTTCTTTCTTGACTCCAACATAATTTTTCAGATAAAATTTCATCATATAATCTCCATTTATTTTCTCAGGTTTGGCGGGCTTGTCTATCTGATGATGAAAGAAATTATCTGCGGCAATTCCTCCCCGAGGGAGTTGATGTGGAGCAAGGTGTACAAGCATTGCTTGCTGGGGAGAATTTGCATTTTGGAAATCCCTTTCTTAATTGGTCAGTGACACTTGGACTTTTTGTTTTGGGTTCCTTGAATGAACTCTTTGATTGCTTTACTAAACTAAATCAGAGCTTAAAATAATGCCGAGTTGTATGATCTACATATTCTTATTATAAACTGTATACTTGGTAATGGCCTCATTTATGCTCAGGAAATTCGACTCTATTTAAATGTTAGTTGTCGTTTCAGGGGAACTGCTGTCTGCTCCAGCGAAGCTCATCCAGATCAAATTGTTTCTCGGGAGGAATGTTTGAGGGCTGATAAAAGGAGATATTACACGAATTTGGAGAAATATCATAATGAGTATGTGTCTCATGTAAATTATAGGAGCACTTAAAATGTTTGTCCACGTGATTGTAACTCCTCTTTCCATTGTTTCTGGTAGTATTATAGATTACTTGCAAACGTTAAAGGACAAATGGGAAAGCTGCAAAGATCCAGAGAAGGATGCTGTTAAGAAGATGTGGAGGTCAGTGCTTTACAGTTTTCTAGTTAAAAGGAAAAGTGTTGAAGTGTAAAATAATTAAGCTGATACATGATATATCATGTAGATTGGAGAAGAAATATAGTCAATCAATAATTGGTGTTGATTTTTAGTATAAGCCTACAGAATATGGATCTATGTTGATGTAATGATCACCTCTTACATTTATTTTTTCAGGAGATCAATAGGGAGTAGTGCACGCGTTAACGGTTACTGCCAGGATCTAACTGCTGCCTCGGAGTCTAGTTCCTGGAATGCAGATGATAAACCATGCAGTAGTGATAATAAGATTTCTGTTTTGAGGACTGGAGAATCTCAGAGAAGGTGCTGAACATATACTCATTCACATGTATATGCGATTGCTGTTAGCATTATTTTTTTTAATCCATACCTATATACTAATTCTTCCGGTCCATTTAGGCCCAAGAGCGCTGCTGGAGAGAAAGAAAAATCTCAGAACCCCTTGATTGCTTTAGATAATGTTGCAAACATGGGTATAAAAGCTAGAAAAAAGGACAAGATACCAAAACATAGTATTCAGCAAACTGATGGTGCTAAGTACATGTCCTACCTTAAGGTTAGTTATTATTTGGTACGCCCTCCATTTCATAATAAGTGTCATTCTAGCATTTTTCACACAAATTAAGAAAACATATTAAAGTTCTATTATACCCCTAAAACCTAGTTGACTTTTGACATTCTCTTGTTTTTTATTGGTTAATAATGAGGTTAAAGTAGACAATTTATTGTAAAAGTTACATCATAAATTTAAAACAACACTTATTTTGAAACGAAAATATAATCCTAAAACGACACATATTATAAAATGGAGGGAGTATTTCTTACTTTGTTTAGTTATCGCATGCTGTCAATCATCAAGCATCTAAAACTGGCTGTCCGTAATTTATTACCTTGAAAATTATTATATTGTCCTGATTTCTGTTAGAGCTGCACGCATGGTATTCGGAAGTAGGACTTTAACTTGAAGCTGTTTGGAAAAGAAACTATTGTTATCGTATGTGTCTTTTTGTTGAGTGGAATGTGCAGTTGGCGTTCAATATAACAGATGTGCCTATGATTGAAAATACATTTTCTGTATTCAGATAAGCAAGAAACAGCATCAGATTGTCACTAGCATGAAGCAGTCCGGTAAAAGCATTCAATCGAGAGCACTTAATCGAATCTTGGGTAACATCAACAATTTGGATGTTCAACCATACGGAGTGTTTGTGGAAGAAGAACAAAAGAAACTGAATGCTCACTGGTCAGTCTTCTGGTGAAACAAGTGACTTCCTTCTTAAGCCTTTAATTCTGATTTGCAACTGTGTTTTTTCATGCAGGCTGCAGCTGGTTAAAGATCTTCCTGCAGCATATACAATCTGGAAAAAACTACAGTTACAGAAACGAGATATAGTCAACTCTGTGGAAAGAGAACTGAAGGACAAACTCAATCCGTGGATGGAGGTCTGCTTACACCATAAATATGTATTGTATATTCTTTCTGCATTCTCATGTTATTAACAAATTTCATGGGTACAGGATAAGCAACAACTGTACGCTGCAGAAAACCCCCTGCAGAATCATGATGTTCAATACAATGATCGAGAAAGTTTGAATCCCAATCATAGTGGTGATTTGGCGCCAGATGTTGAAGATTCTGAAATTTTCAGTCAATTTTCTTCCAAGAACCACTCCCTGCCAAGGGAATCTCCGTCTTATGGTGACCAAATTGCAGAGTCAGGCCACTGCTTGCAAGTTGGTTCATATCCTGCACAGGTTTCGTCACCAGATTGTGGCAATAACATCAATCCGGGGGATAGAGAAGAGAAACCATATTCTTCTCCTTGTTCTCCCAGCAGGTGTCACGGCCTCAATGTTGAAGCAAATGATTATGCCAGCTCTATGCAAGGTCAGTCTCTTCCACAGGCTTCATTTCCTAGTGAGCCCCAGCCTTCAGATCTCAATAATGTGAATCCAGTAGGCAAGCACTGTGTACCAGAACTAGAGAATGCTTCATCAGACGAGAGAATTACTTGTATTATTGCTTCAAGCCATGGAGAAAGGTCACAGATTTCTTCTGGTGGAGGTGTGTGGCAGCCAGTGGAAGGTATTACGCAGTCCTACATTAGCCGCCAAGCTTACACCCCCAGCGGTGGATTGTCAAACATACACCATCCTGAAGGTAATGAAACAGATAAAAACTGTTTCATAGACCTAGGATCGAACATACCTGAAGAAGTTGATAGGATGAAGATGCTGCAGCAGAAAGCAAACAATAGGTTTGGTTCTTTTCCTAACAACGATCAAAATGAACTACTCCACTCCATGTTTAAAGGCCAAGGAGTGGCATCTCGCACCACTGAGCAGCTTCACTCTCTTCTCAAAGTCCCCCTTAACGAGGAGCATAAACAAATTATGAGCATTGGTTTTCAGCAGGAAGGAAGGAATAAATTTATGGAGGGCAGTCAATATTCTGGTCAGTTCCAGGATCAGATCGCTGCACCACATGCTCTGTCCCAGGACCAGCAGAGACAGGTTGACGTCTATGGCCAAGGAAATCTTTCAGATAACATGTACTGTGATGGACGTGGATTCTTGATGCAGCGGCCAGACTGGAACACCAATTGTGCACAGATAGGAGTTACTACACAGTCTGGGTTGAGCGCTGGCCCTTTGCTAAATCCGAACTGGCAATTTAAGAGCATGTGGGCAAACACTAACGGTATTGAATGTACAAGCCAAGGCAGTCAAACTGGGATGGAGAGAGATCATAGCCTTCTCAGAGGTGCTAATAACGCAGAGCAGATCATTCATAGGGGAAGTAATTCAGATCAGAGCTTATTCTCTGTTCTCTCTCAATGCAGTCAATTACGGCGTTCCAGATCTGCTTTAGAGCCAGAGAGTTCGAATGGTCAAGTGTTTGCCTCCGGTGACTTTGGAATGCTGATGGGAGGAGGCACAACTCAGGTAGGCAGCAATTTGGTTCAGCCTGCAAACCCGCTTGATTACTTGAGCAGTAGCAACCCATCAACGTCTTTGATGCCAGACGATGTAGCGTGGATAAACCAGAGCCGCCAGAACTCCTCTAGTCTCCATGATCCACTAGGAAAGCTGTATCCAAGGTCATGGAATCCGTAACCTTGGTTGTGAAGTTTTGCATCGCCAAAGAAGCACTTGGTCATCTTTAAGATATACAAAACCCAACATGGGTTTCTTAGTTTTCATTTATTTTTCTGTGCCTGTCCTGTACATAGAAAGATACAGAGGAACCTTTGTTTTGTAAATATTTAGATTTTGAGATATGAACTAGGAAGCGAGGATGCTCCAGCCACCTTTTAAAAAAAATGTCTTTTCACAAACTCTTCCTTCTCTCTTACGTAAGAGCCAGAGTTGAGTATTGGACAAACATGGAAATCAATTTTTCTTATCAAAAATAATAAAGTAGGAAAATCGATTTTGTAAGAGAAACGAAAATAACTGTAACTAACTAGGAAATAGAGAGGAAAATTAACTAAGTAGAGATGTGAAAGGAGGAGACACAACATAAAAAAGTCCCCTCCGAGAAGAATGGTGAAGCACAAATGAAGAGCTTATTACAGAAAAACTTTGAAGCTTCATGTTTTGTTTTGATTATGTTTTATCATATAGCATTTCAAAAGCATCAACAAGTTTTTCTTTTATCAGAATTAAACACAAGATTGAGATGGGAGAGAAGAAAAAAGAGGTGATCAAATTGGAGAGAGAGGCTGTGATCCCAATTTTAAAGCGCACGCTCATCACTGCCTTGTCCCTTCACTTTGGTCTCCATTTCTACATTTCATATGTTTCTTTCTTTCTTTTTACATTTCTCTGTTTCTCCTCTCCATAAAATTTTACATTTTGATCACTATTCAGCGGAGAAATGGGAGAAAGACGAGTTCCTGATATTCTGCCAGAGAGTAGAATACACCATTAGAGCTTGGTACCACATTCACTTCGAGGATCTTATGGTATACATATATAATCAATCTCTCCTCTTCAAGTCTTTATTGAAATCATTGTAAGTAAAGAAGATAGATTGTGTTTGTAGCAACTGTATTCACTCTTCGAGCCCGTCCGTGGCGCTCACAGGCTTCAACAACAGAACTTATCTCCTCGTGAAATAGATGCTCTTGAAGATCAATTCCTTCTTCATTTAGTCGAGGTTCTATTTCTGTTTTCACTCCATATTTACCTCAAATACAAAATTTAACGATGTATAATATCGCTTAGGTCATGGAGAAGAGCAACTTCAAAGTGATAACTAACGAAGAACTACAAGTAGCTCTCTCTGCTCAATACCGTCTCAATCTTCCTATAGTTGTTAATGAAGCTAAGGTACCTCTAAGAATATAATAATAATCTTCAAAACATGTTTGGAAATGAAATCTTCATAGTTATACAAGGATCTTTAATGTAGCTTGATACAAAGTTGTTGACAAGATTCTTCTCCAAGTTTCCTCGTGATGATCTTCCTCGTTTCGCTGATAAGGTAACTGCTTTCTAATAATCCATTATCGTCAGTCCAATGAATTGCTTTCATTTGACCAGTTTCTAATGACCTAATGTATGTCTTGTCTCTTAAAGTATATTATATTCAGACGTGGGTTCGGAATAGATCATATGAAAGCTTACTTCTTCCTAGCCAAAATAGATACAATCCTTGTCCGTATTTGGAAATTTCTACTCACCATCACATGGTGGGCTACCTTGTACTCTTCTGTTGATGTACATATATATCTCATGAAGGATGCAGCAATCAAAATGCAAAACTAATAATCAGAAATTCTCTGTTTCAGTTTAAAAGGACTTATATATGGAAAGGAGGAGTCAGGGCTGTCACAAAAGATTGATATTAGCATTGAAACAGAGAAAGATAGTTTATACATTGAAAGAATCCGCATTGAGAAACTAAAGCTCAGGTTCTGTCAACCAATTCTTTGTTAGGCTTATCTGGTACAATCATATCATTGACTTGTCTCTGTGTGTTTTGATCACTAATTCAGTCTCTCCAACTTGATGAAAAAGATAACCATCCAAGAGCCTACCTTTGAGAGAATCATTGTAGTATACAGGTATAAAATTACAATAGAGTGGTATTGAAGGCATGTGAGTTTTTGATTTCTCATCTTGGTTTTGGATTTACACACACACAGAAGAGTTTCAGGGAAGAAAGAATCAGAAAGGAACATCTATGTAAAACACTTCAAGACCATTCCAATGGCTGATATGGAAATCGTGCTTGTGAGCATCCATTAACCAAATATCTGTGCTCAAATGTGTCCTAATAATCAGAAATTAACTGATATCTCGTAATTATAAACAGCCAGAGAAGCAAAATCCAGGTCTTACGCCACTGGACTGGGTCAAGTTTCTTGTTTCTGCTGCCATTGGACTGGTCAGTTCTGCAACTCTATTCTGCTGACTTAGAAAATGGGAAATTTGTTTTATTAACTCTGCTTTTACAGGTCACAGTGATAAGTTCAGTGAGCCTCAAAAAAACCGACATCAGAGTCATAGCAGCCATACTTAGTACAGTGGTGGCCTACTGCGTTAAAACATATTTCACGTAATCATCTACACTTCTATTAAGGACACACCATCCTCCACCTCTGCTAATTAATATCCTCAATATATCTACATTAAATGTGTACTCAGGTTTCAACGAAACTTGTTAGACTATCAGAGTCTTATCACAAGAGCTGTGTATGATAAGCAGCTAGACAGTGGAAGAGGCACTCTGCTTCACTTATGCGATGAAGTTATCCAACAAGAGGTGCTAATTAACTCCCTTTTGTCCTTATAATATGTCATCTTTTTGTACTTTCTGGTCGAAAACTGATAAAATGCAGGTTAAAGAGGTGATCATCTCGTTTTTTATGCTGATAAAGCAAAGGCGTCCAACCAGCAAGGTACGTGTACTCTGCAACTTTCTCATATGAAGATACAAAAACATACACATGTAAAAGCTGACCTCAAAAAAGTGCAATTAAAGGAGGAGCTTGACATGCTAAGTGAAACATTTATCAAAGAAGAATTCAACGAAAGTTGCAATTTTGACGTGGATGATGCTGTCAATAAGCTTGAGAAGCTTGGACTTATCTCTCGTGTGAGTCCCTCCATATCTGTTTTAACCTGAGCCTCTCTCTGTATATATATATATATATAATATATACTCAGTTAAGTAAATCTTGTGAAATGGAAAGGGCTTTTCAGGATTCAGAAGACAAGTATAGATGCGTTGATGTGAAGGAAGCAAACGAATTAATGGGGACAACAACGGAGGAGATGGTACTCAAGGCAAGAAAAGGTGGTGAATATGAAGACGACGAGACAGCAGGGAATGAACCTGAAACCAATCCTGAAGATGAACTTAACGCAAAGGAAGAACGTTACCAATCTCGATATGAAGAGTTTGAGTCCTTATGGATGTAAAAAAAAGCCATGGTGTAGTAATCTCAGGCCGATAAATTAGATATTGTATAATAAAAAAACACAAAAGATACAAAAATAGTCTAAAAGACCAGCACATTTTTTTTACTTCTGAGATCACAACAAATGAATTCTTCCTTAATTATTGCATATATTTATAAAAGTGAAAAACAGAACACAAGATTAAAAAGGTTTATGTAGGTAGGCATAGAGGAGGATAGCGTTTGGTTCAGAGAGGAACACTGTGCAAGACAACTGTCTCAACGCTAAGACCTGGTCCGAAGCCAAACAAGACACCCCATTCCAAGCCTTCACCTGTCGTGGCCACACCATCCTTAGCTGACTTCCTCCTCATCTCATCTAGTATGAAGAGAACACAAGCACTCGACATGTTTCCGTACTCGCTCAACACGTGACGTGTGGCACTCATCCTCTCTGCTTTGAGCCCTAGCTTTATCTCCACCTGATCCAAGATTGCTGGACCTCCTGGGTGAGCTATCCAGAAGATGGAGTTCCAATCGCTAATCCCTAGCGGTTTAAAAGCTTCATCTAGACTCTTCTCTATGTTCTTAGAGATGAGCCCGGGAACGTCCTTGAGAAGGTGGAAGGTGAGACCCACCTCTCTCAAGTGTCCGTCTATGGCACCGTCAGAGTCAGGGAGGATGGTTTGAGCAGCAGACACCATCTCGAAAATGGGTTTCTCTCCCACGGATGGATCAGGGTCTGAACCCACGATGAGTGCAGCTGCACCGTCACTGAAGAGAGCCTGACCAACAAGAGAGTCAAGATGGGTGTCAGATGGGCCACGGAAAGTGACGGCTGTGATCTCGGAGCAAACAACGAGTACGCGCGCGCCACGGTTGTTCTCAGCGAGATCCTTGGCGAGACGGAGGACAGTACCACCGGCGAAGCAACCTTGCTGGTACATCATGAGACGCTTGACGGAAGGACGAAGACCAAGAAGCTTAGTAAGCTGGTAGTCAGCACCAGGCATGTCGACACCGGAAGTAGTGCAGAAGACGACGTGAGTGATCTTGGACTTAGGCTGACCCCACTCCTTGATGGCTTTCACTGCAGCTTCTTTACCTAACTTAGGGACTTCAACCACCACGATGTCCTGTCTGGCATCAAGAGACGGAGCCATGTAAGCACACATGTTAGGGTTCTCTTTTAGAAACTCCTCCGTCAGATGCATGTGGCGCTTCCTTATCATCGACTTGTCACCTGTTAATAGATAACCAAGTATAAGAATGAATGAATCAATGAATCAAAAGAAGGAGTTGTAAAGACGTACACATTCGCTGAAACTTTTCCTTAAGCTCGGTCATATGTTCACTGTTGGTGATGCGGAAGTAGTAATCCGGATACTCAGCCTGAATCACATAGTTCTCTGGGTTAGCTGTGCCAATAGCCAAGATAGCAGCGGGTCCATCAGCTCTCTGAGCCTTCCTGATCGCATCCAAGGAAGAAGAACCAGCCATCACCATTATTCTCCAAATGAAGTTTGATGTAGAGTTAGATGTGTGACTGATTAATACAGTAAGCAAAGTAATGTGTAGATAATTATAAACGAAGGCGGGGAGTGAGAGATTATATATAAGAAAGTAACAACGGGAAAAAGAAGGTGAGAGTGTGGTAGGTTAGATGGACGGGCAGATGAAGCATTACGTGTCTTTGTTGTTAGTTCCCTTTTCTGTGGCTCTCCTTCTTGCTCCCTGTTTTCTCGTTACTTACCAAAGATTGAATGGTGGTGCCTTTTTTTTTTTTGCGACAACAACTACAAATTTCATATTAATTTCTCTATGTATTTAATATGGCTCTATTTTTTTTATATATATACATTTTTTGTCACTATTTTATTTAATTATTCTAGACACCAGACGATGTATAATCTACACATAAGTAAAGATACGTATAGGTAGAAAAAGTTGGTTGTATTATAGGAGAATTTTCTCAACACACGTGCATACTTAACTCCAACATCAATTCTTACAAATCTAATATTCCTTCTTCTAATCCTAAAACTAAGAGCATCTCCACTAGTGTATCTTGAAATGAGGATCTTAACTAATTTTTTTTAATTATCTGATTTATTTTTAATCCTAAAAAACTTTAGTATGTAAAATTAAATTTGATGCTCCATTAGTGTTTCTTAAGTAGGGTATTTT
>OVAX01004334.1:0-13845 GCA_900406405.1 Lepidium africanum | reverse complement strand
TTAAGTTACATGTGTTTCTGCTCTGTTTCATTTTACTTAGTCATTTTTCTGCATGTTTTCTCTGTTTACTTTCATTTTACATTTTGAGCTTATTGTAATAGAATAACTTTCATCCACTGTTTTCATTGATTTTGGCTTGAACTAGATAGTCATTCACACCCAAAGTGTTAACATCACGTTTTGGTTCGACAACCTTATATACTATTAGAATTTGATTACTGGACTAAAAATGTTGTTATCAGGAACCTGCTTTTTATTTACCACTGTGCTTTTTCTTCTATCTTTAGGACTGTTAGGATCATATAGTGGATTTACTGAAGTTTGTCCACCTATTTCTTCTTGTGTCGAGCAATTCGATTGTATACTTCTAACGGATTCGGTCAGCCTTTTTCTCAGTAAGGTATCTATCCATGACATCCAATATAGATAAATTAGAGAAGCAAGGATTTGGCTCGCCTGCGACAGTGGCCATGCCGGTGCACCTCGCAGTGTAAGGTTGCGAGTGAGGCTTTACGAAACTTAGCCTTTTGAACTTGCCACACTTGCTTCGCTAGTGTAGCTCGACAGTTGACTGGTAAGTGATAACAAACTGGCAAAAATCTGCAATCTTCAAAGTGCTTCTTCTTCTGCTCGCTAAGATAACTCGCCAAGGCTCAAGAGGGGGAGCTTTTTCTGCTTCTGAACTCATTGGTTATTTTAGTGAGAGAGGGAATTTGTAGAGAGAGAGAGTTCTGGTATGAAGAGATGTGAGGTATGAGCTCCTTATTTATAGGTAAGGTGGTGTAAAGACTTGGCTTAGGCGTTTGGGATGAAAACTAATCCAAAGGACACAACATCATGGGCCTCGCCGGGTCCACTCACTGCTCTGCTCCATTCTTGGCCACAACTTTGAACTGACCAATTTTGCACCACACAATTTTAACTCGCCTCGCTTAACTGGCCAACCGTGGTAGAGTTAAGCCAATTCAACCTTCTAGAAACCTTAGTTAGCCTCACTCGCTGGTCCTACTCGCTTAGTTAGCCTCAGTCGCTACCAAATTCTCAGCTTGTTCTTGCTTAGTGACTGTCCCCAATCCCTGTTGATCTGTTTCCTGCATCAATAAGACATCCAAGACCAAAAAACATATATATATAAGGGTGGTTTAGTATAAGCAAGTCAAGTATCAATTCCAATAATCCATAGTCATTATCAAGAGATCAAGCAGAGTGATAATTATACGATCAAGTTATAAGGCTAAGGAGATTAGGTGATATACTTGAGTGAGGAAGTTTGATTAGCAATAGGGGATCATAAGTTAATGCTCCAGAATATGTCCCATATGCCATCACTCACTCAGTACATCACCTGAACAGGATATAAGTTCCTTATGGTTCAAGGCGAGTCAACTAAAAAGTCAACGACACCTAACAACTTCGACTCGCACCATCTACTTGCCATCATGGTGACAAGTTGAACATTTCCCTAGCCAAAGACATAAGACTCGGCCAGTCCCAGCAAGTACTTATGGTGAGTGAAGTAATATACTCGTTTCTTTTGAGCTTAAGACCTGTAAACCAGACAACCCATACTGCAAGCAGAATATTGGAAAAGAAATGAAGCAAAACTTTAAACTGAAGCAAAGTTTATATACAAAGGATATACATGGGATTGCCTCCTAAGTGCTTTTGTTTAGAGTTTCAAGCTCGACTCTTTACACTTTACTCATTAGTGTGGTGTTGGAAGGGAAATCATAGTTCCTTCCTCATCATTCTCAGTGGTCTGATCAACACTAAACTCCCTAACAGTGAAGCTTTGACCCTCAATAGTATACCTCTTTGAACCATTACCATTTAGATCAAATTCCAGCTTGCCCAAATTCAACTCAATGATCTTGTTCTTCACATTAATCACTGCTCCAACTGATGCTAAAAATGGCCTTCCCAAAAGTAATGGGTCATGAGGCCCTTCATCCATGTTGATCACTATGAATCAGTGGGGACTTTCACATTGCCAATTCTGATAGGTTGATTCTCTAGCAAACCATGTGGTGAATTTGTGGTTCTGTCTGCTAGGATGAGAGACACCTTGCTTGACTTGAAGTCTTCAAAACCCAGTCTCTTTGCTATAGTCATAGGCATCAAGCCTATAGAAGCTCCCAAATCTTAGAGTCTTTTCTCAATATCAAGGTGACCCAAAGAACATGGCAAAGTAAAGGTCTCTGGATTTTCTAGCTTTTCCAGCACAATCTTGGCTTGAGCCACATCTTTATACTCAAAAGTTTCAATCACCTTTTCTTCAGCTACTTGGGTTCTCTCCTTCACTACTTCTTTGAGGAATTTCTGGAACTGAGGGATTAGAGCAAATGCATCTAAGAGTGGGATCTTCAGTTCAACCTCCTACATTTGTTGTTAAAAAGCTCTATATACCTTGATGTTTGATCCCTCTTTAAACATGCAGGGAAGGGTGCTTTGGGCTTAGTAGCAGTTTGAGCCAAATGTGTGTTCGAAGCAGCAGATTTCTGAGGTACCCCAGGTACCACTCACTGGGGTGTGTGGCGAGGCGGAGTGGCAAGTGAAGTTGTAGGAGGCAATTTTTTAGCTTGTGTCTCCTACCCTTCTTGGATAACACTGTCCTCAGTGTCCTTAACAGTCTCAGCTCGTGGTGGGAGTTCTTTACCACTTCGAAGTTGGAGTGACTGAGCGGTGTACTTCTTTGGGTTCTGAACAACTTTACCAAGTAGTTGTCCAGTACTCTTTAAAGAAGAAGAAACTTGTTGGCTTTCCTTATACTTCAATCTTGCATTCAGTGTCTAAAACTTGCAATTCAGATCATTATGGGAAGTGTCAATCCTCTGGTGAACCTCTGCAAACTTCTTGGGGAGCTCAGCTGTTTGAGTAGTCTGACCTATCTTGATTTGCTGAAGCATTTTCATGATGTCCGGTGAAGCTTGCTGTTGAGTTGCTGGAGCTTGAGTTGCACCTGGTGTGGGTTGGAAGCTCTAGTTGTACTGCTGCTTAGGTATCCATGCCTTTGTCTGAGTAGGCTTTGGTGGGTTCTCGACGTTGGTGCATCTATAAGAGAGGTTTGGATGCAGTTTGTAATTGTTCCATGCCCTTTAACCTCCCTGATTCTGAATGAAGCTAATTTCTGCAACCTCATCATCCTCCCATTCTTGGACTAGCTCCTCTTCCACGAGATTGACATGTTTGTGATGGACCATCAGCAGCTTGTCTAACTTTTCATGCAATGTCTTCAGCTCCTTCCTGCTTATTGTATCCAAATCTCCTGACACTCTTGCTGTTCGATCATAGTCCTCTCCATATTGGCCATTAGCAAGTGCCAAGTTCTCAAGTAAAGCTCATCCATATCTTGGTTCAAGAACTTATCGTTACTTGTTGTATCCAGTAGCATCCTTATCTTAGGTTGGGCTCCATGGTAGAACTGGCTGATAATAGACTCCTCGGTTAAGCCATGATGTGGGCACTAAGATTGGTATATTTTGTACCTCTCCCATACTTTAGCTAATGATTATGTGCTTCCTTGAACAGAGTTTGAAATGGCATTCCTCTTCTTTGTTGTTCTGGAGTTGGAGAAAAACTTAGCAAGAAAAGCTTTTTTGCAATCAGCCCAA
This sequence comes from Lepidium africanum, assembly GCA_900406405.1. Taxonomy (NCBI): domain Eukaryota; kingdom Viridiplantae; phylum Streptophyta; class Magnoliopsida; order Brassicales; family Brassicaceae; genus Lepidium; species Lepidium africanum. Next base: position 10,234 of record OVAX01004334.1, on the reverse strand, counting down.
GTAGTGATGATTCTCTGAGGTAGGTGCAGCCCAAGTAGTGATGATTCCCTGAGGTAGGTGCCTTTCCCTTAAATGAGCTTTATCAGTAAGTGAAAATGGAGACAAGCGAAGCTTCAAAGCATCTTCAGAGATTCCGTTAATCCTTGTTAAACCACACAGCCTCTAAAACTCATCAAGATGATCCAAAGGGTCTTCAGTAGGCAGTCCATGGAATTTGATGGGTTCATGAGGATAGTGGTATAATCGATTTTAGCTTAACCATGGTTCTCTCAATTGTCTAACAACCTAACAGTAAGATCTCAAGCAGTAGATTCCATAAATAAAGAATCAAGCCATTATCATGAACATTGATCTCTCAATCTATGTGTGACATAACCCAAATCTCTTTGGTGATTACACACTCAGATTGGCATGAAGCAATAACCTAAAATAGCTAACTAACTCTCTAAACTACCAATCTCTTGGGTTAGAGAAACCAATCCTAGTCTCAACTCAGCCAAGCATTTCATCAAACACCTTATAGGCAATGAAAGCAACACATCATGTTTCGAGTGATCATGTTGAAATAGGCATTAAGAACATCTAGACTAGCAAGATCTATGGCAATAACAACCTAAACAAGAGAGAAAACCATAATCAGACCTTAATCTAACTCATTTCCTCACTAAACACAAAGCATCATAAGAAACACAAATCCAAAACTTAAAATAAAATGCATAATTACAAAGAGCAAAGAAAGATAAATAAGAATAAATAAGAAAGAAACTCAGATTCTTATTGCAGTTTAAAGGATCGTAGCATCAAAGTAGCAAAAGCAAGGTGAAAAGAAAAAAAAGTTGATGTAGATCTTAACCAAAAGAGGCAATAAAAACGTTCTTCTATTTTTAGGGGCTAAAGAGGTTTTTAAAGCCCATTACACAAACACTAGCAAAGTTAACGTGAAAATAAAAGTCAGCAAAACTGATGTTGGTTGTGCTTGCCTCGCTACTGATTGGCGAGTGATGATGTCGAGTGAAGTCTCCAACCTTCATTTCTTCTTCACTCAAAGGTGCACCAGCGAGGTATTTTGGCGAGGTAAAGCCTCTCTCATCCAGAGTCTTCAGTCTGGCTTCAATTCGAGGCCTAAGAATGAGTGATAGACTCAAGGCTTTTGTTTGTGCACGTCCATCCTCCACTCGCCTAAGTATTGGCTAGTTAGAGTGAATAGGCGTTAGCTATCTTCATTACACAGCTTCTTTTGCCCAAGCACTTTATCTCAGTCTGAACCTCTGTTGTTCTTTACACCCAATGATATCCCCATTGCTCCGATTAAGCTCCAAAGGTGCCTAAGTTCGCTCCAAATGCAATGCAAGTGCAATATGTACAATGCAAACCTAAAAGAACTCTAATATGATAAGAATGCAATGAGTATGAATAGAAATCATGATGAATTATGCATCTAAAATTGGCTAAAATGCTGACATATCAAGATGTCAGAAATGTGATTATATATCTCGATGATGATGAGGAAAACAGAACAAGCAAGGGTGAGAATGAGTCAACAACAAATTCGACACAAGAAATTACGCCAGAATCGGTTCAGCAAGTTCCAATGGTAACAAATGAGAGAGTGCCAACCGTATTAAAGAGGACTTACACGCCAACATCTCCAAATCTTGTTCCACCAAAGAAGTCTCGAAAACACTTGGAGATTGCAAAGTGCAAGGAGATGCTTGCTGACTTATCTGTGAAACTACCTTTTATTGATGCCTTGCAGATGATTCCCTCACGAAAGAGCTATATCAAAAGTTTAGTCACAAGCAAGTTTATTGGAGAAGAAAAAGTCATGATGATTACTCATGAATGTAGTGCAATACTTCAAAATAAGCTGCCTAAGAAAGAAGAAGATCATAAGTGATGTGTGTTATCTATTCAGATCGGTTCGTTAGTTTTGCTTGATCTCTTTATGATATCGTTTCGAGCGTGAACCTAATGCCACATTCAGTTGCGTTGATTTCAAGAAGACGAATATATCGTTGATTTTGGAAGACCATTCAATGAAGCTCCCAGTAGGGATTTTGGAAGATTTACGCGACAAGATAGGGAAAGCCTATGTGTAAGCTGATTTCGTAGTTCTAGAACTAGACGAGGAACCTAAAAATCCCTTGATTTTGGGCAGACCGCAGAAGGATTGATCTCCATTTAAGTGATATGGTCATGCGTTTTGAGATGGATAAAATGTTAAAGAAGCCTATGTTGAATGGGATGACATTTATGGTCGATGATTCAGAGGAAACCACAGATGAAGTTACCGATGAAATTCTTTTTGACAACCCTCTAGACATAACTCTAACTAAGGCTGAAGCAGAGTTTGGATTTCTCAGTAAATAAGTAAGAGGGTATGTTAAGATGTTGGATTCAAGCCAGATAATTGAAAAGATGGTAGCTTATATTGCTTTGGATGCACCTAAACCATCAATTTTTGCACCTTTGGACAACCCATGGAGCGAACTTAAGGCTCCAAAAATCAAACTCAAAACACTTCCAACAGGGCTAAGGTACATGTTTCTAGGTCCACACTCGACTTACCCGATCATTATTAATGCTAAGCTGAATAATGTTGAAACTACCTTACTTTTATGCGAGCTTCGTAAGTATCATAGGGCCATAGGTTATTCACTAGATTATATTACCGAAATTTCTCTTGATCTCTGTATGCATATGATACATCTTATTGATGAGTCTAAAAAATCTATAAAGAACCAGAGACGATTGAACCCTAACCTTAAGGATGTTATTAAGAAACAGATCATGAAACTGTTAGAAGCAGGAATTATATTCCCTATATCTAATAGTAATTGGGTTAATCCTGTACATGTTGTTCCTAAAAAAGGAGGTGTAATTGTAGTGAAGAATGATAATAACGAGTTGATACCTACTAGAACTGTCATAGGACATAGAATGTGTATTGACCGAAATTTGAGTTCATCCACTATAAATGACCACTACCCTATGCCATTTATGGATCAGATGCTTGAGAGACTCACTAACCATCCTTATTACTGTTTCTTAGATGGTTATTCAGGTTTATTTCAGATTCTAATACACCCAGACGATCAAGAGAAGACCATATTTACATGTTCGTACGATATTTTCGCTTATCACAGAATATCGTTTGGATTGTGTAATGCTCCAGCTACTTTCCAATGATGCATGATGTTTATTTTTACTGACATGATCGAAGAGATCATGGAGGTATTTATAGTTGATTTTTATGTATATGGATCTTTGTTTGCTGGTTGTCTTTCTAATCTTTGCAGGGTACTTGAACGTTTTGAAGAGAAGCATCTTGTCCTCAACTAGGAGAAATGCCACTTCATGGTTAGAGATGAGATAGTTTTAGGCCACAAAATATTTGAGCATGGTATTGAGGTTGATAAAGCTAAGATCGAAGTCATGAAGAGCCTTAAATCGCCTACCACAGTGAAGGAGGTTAGGAGTTTTCTCGGTCATGCAGGTTTTTACAGGAGATTCATCAAGGACTTCTCAAAAATAGTCAAGCCTCTAACACAGCTGCTGTGTAAGATGTTAAGTTCGAGTTCAAGAAGAAGTGTCATGAAGCTTTTTTCACTCTCAAGGGAGCTCTAGTAAGTGCACTAATTGTGCAACCACCAGACTGGGAGTTACCATTTGAGGTCATGTGTGATGCAAGTGACTTTGCAGTATAACCTGTTTTGGGACAGCGAAAGAACAAGAAGCTACATGTTATCTACTATGTTAGCAGAACTCTAGACGATGCCCAACAAAAATATGCAACTACTGAGAAGGAGCTCCTTGCGATTTTTTTTGCTTTTGAGAAATTCAGATCATACCTAGTTGGCTCCAAGATAATTGTGCACAGTTATCACGCTACCCTAAAGTACCTTTTCTCCACGAAATACGCGAAATCAAGGCTTCTTAGATGGGTTTTGCTTCTTCAGGAATTCGATCTAGAGATAAGAGATAAGAGAGGCATTAAGAAGGGAGTAGCAGATCATTTGTCTAGACTTAGGGTTGAAGATAAGGTACCATTAGATGACAGTCTGCGCGAGGAATATGTATACTCCGTACAGTCAAGTCTCAACACAACTCGTACTCCTTCACAGACTTCAAAACTTCCCGGTGTTCCTTGGTTCGCTGAGATAGCAAAATACATGGCTGCATAGGTAGAACCTGCACAGTTCTTCGGCTATAGGAAGAAGAAATTCCTTTGAGACATAAGGCATTATTTCTGGGATGAGTCTTAACTATACAAGCAATGTGCACATGGAACTTTCAAGCGTTGTGTCACGGAAAATGAAATTCCAAGGATCCTATTTCATTGTTATAGCTCCTCTTATAGTAGTCATTTTGCAACATTTAAGACGATATTTAAGGTTCTATAACCTATAGTTCCACATTAAAATGAATCATCTGACCCTACAAACATTATAAGATTATACAAGTATTAAACTATCTAGCTGCAAAGGTAGAATCATCAACAAGAAGAAGAAATTCCTTCGAGACATTAGACACTATTTCTGGGATGATCCTTATCTATACAAGCAATGTGCATACAGAAATTTCAGGTTTTGTGTAACGGAAGATGAAATTCCAGGGATCCTGTTTTATTGTAATAGCTCCTCTTATATTGGTCATTTTGCAACGTTTAAGACGGTATCTAAGGATCTATAAGCTATTGTTCCACATTGAAATGAATCATCTGCCCCTACAAAAATTATAAGATTGTACAAGTATTAAAATGGAAAAAGGTAAAATAAATAACACTGTAAAGATTAACAAATTTGGAAACCAGTTTATTCTTGACATTACAATCAATTTTACTATCCCATAAAATATATGAACTAATTAGAAAATATTCCTAATGATTTTAAATGTAAATAGATTAAATATTAGTTACAAACCTGGTTTGACTAAATTTTGCAGTTCATATCTTCCACAACCTTAAAATCTTCACTTTAACTTTCCAATTTTCTTTGCATGGTTTCAAATAAGAAATTTCAGAAAATGACATGATCAATTCGAAAATATTGTGAGGGAAAGAGTATGAGATTCCGCTGCTTTTTCGTTATGAATTATAATATTAGTCATTGGATGAGTCATCTATTTATATAAAATTTAACCTAATAGCATAAAGAGTAAAATTTTAAGATATAATCTATTAGGGATAATATGTGATGATATAAACTAAATATTGTTGAAAAAAAAACTAAATATTAGGAATTAATTATGATAAACTTAAACTATGTCCGATTATTTGAAAATATACAAGTTATATAAGAGATATGAATATATTTTCTTTTTCCCTGAATACTAATCTCCTCCTATTTAGTGTTAACTTTGTGATATGATTATTCATTAAACTACATAGTATTTTATGTATTGGATTTGTATTTTTCAAACATATTTTGATATGATTAATTGTTTAATGTTCCGTTATTTATTTTATATTCTTATATATATTATTTATATTTTATTTTTTATATATATATATATATATCAATGTTATCAAAATACATATCATTCTAAGAAACTTCTACTTTTTTTCATATGTTTGTTCTACGTGTATATATATTTTTTTCATCCTAAGCATATGTTTTGGTTTCCCTAAACTACAAACTGTAGAATGAATTTAAATAGAATAATCTTTAGTGGTTTATGAAAATAAATTCGTATAGAGTCAAACATCTATATATAAGTTAAAATATTGAAACTATATAAATTTTTATTTATTTATGGTGTTACTATTAATTTATCGATATATAACTTAACTAATAAAGCAANTTTATGGTGTTACTATTAATTTATCGATATATAACTTAACTAATAAAGCAAATATATTTATCGATATTATTAAAATACAAATATATATATATATATATATATATATATATCGTGTTCATGTGCTTTAAACGATATCTCTTGAACCTATAAAGTATCAAATAGAATAATCTATCTCATTTTCTTTCCGACAGTATCAAATAATATGTCTCCACATTTTCTCTTTACTTTTAATTTATATGATATTTTGAAATCAAAATAGGGGCATTTAGGTAAAGGACTGTTATTTACCTAATTTTGAAGTTATTGTTGTCAGATTGTTAATATTACAATTATCTATTGTTATTGATTCAATTCACCCATGTTTAAATTGGCAAAGTAACAATTTCTTCTACTTTTACCTTTTTAAGTGACGATAACAAGTTGTGTAGGTTGGTAAAATTTTTGTTTGTCACAATAACAAGTAGGGTATATATAAGTAACTGGGAGAAAGAGGAGGAATATGAGGGGGCCGATGATCCGATATGATGTATTTAACACAATAATGATATAATTAATCGTATCATGTAAATCATACACAATATATAATAAGCTAAGTAGATTGGTAATGTTTTGTTTGTACATGATAACAAGTTGGATATATCAAAATAACTAGGAGAAAGAGAAGGAATATGATGAGTTTTAATTATTGAGTTGGATATATAGAAGTAATAGAAGATTTACGGTGATAACTATAAATATATTGCAATAAATTTGAAGATGAACAAATTGTATCAAAAAAAGAAGATAAACATTGAAACCCTAGACAATAATATTGTTAGTAATGCATTTCAAAAACAAATAATGATACAAACATATGCTATGGACTAGGGATATTATGAATTTGTTTTTATGCAGTAGGCTACAATTTTTTCTGCTTGCCACAAAGCTAATTTTGAACTTATTGGTTGTCATAAAACCAAAATTCCCAAAAATGTATTATATAAAGTATATATTAAAAATACTAGCTTTGCACTCGTGCTAGGCGCGTGATAATGTTTATAAATCAATTTATTTGATATTTATTTTACTGCTTCTGCTACGACGCTAGTTTTATTCCCAAGTAGAAGAATCAACATTTTTCTTTGGTCTCAACCAATCTCTAAAAATTATTTTTAAATTATTTCACTCTATAACTCTTTCGTTCCTCGTACTTAGTTTTCTTAACTACAACATTAAACATTTTCGTACATGACCATTACTTTCTATTTTATTTATTATTACTTTTTAATTAAAATTATAAATTTCATTAATTACTATCTTTTAATTAATATTTTTATTTGAGAAATTAATTTCGATGATGTGTATTAACCAAATAATTTGACTCGTGCGCGATCGAATATTTATAAATAAATAGATTAAGTTTTTAAAAATTTGTATACAAAAGATATCTAATAAAATCTTTACAAAAATTTATCAATTCATACGAATATGAGTGTTATATGTGACTTTTGTTTAATTTATTCAAATTTATTAGATATTTAGTTTTTCTTTTTTAACAGGCACATCGTACGTTTTCAAAAATGTTATCTGAACATACTTCTAATTTTTTGAATTTGATGAATTGAAAAATACTCGTAAGTACAGAATTTTCCTTCCATTGATCTCTTTCCTTCTAAATTTCTTCTCAAATTAATTGAAATATGTATGTCGTTAAACTACCATTATATGTATTACGATTATAGTTAACAAAATGTGTATGTATAGAAGGAGTTATGAGATCCAATTCTTTCATTTATTGCTAGTTTTTAATCAACAATTTGTGATTTTTCTTTAATAAAATTTGATGATATGTATTAATGTTATAATTTGATTGGTTCTTAAGACAATTTTTATAATGATGTGTCATCACGAGAAATCTCCAAAGTACCACGTGTCAGATGCTGGAGAGACATAGTCTTCTTTTATATATATAATTATCGAATTAATATGTATTTTTAGATTAACAAAACCGAGATTTTTTATAACTAATAATATATTTAGCTTGTTAAACGTTGATATGATTAGTTATTATTATGTTTGGTTATCTAATATCTAATATTTTTTGGTAAAAATATTATGTGTTTATAGTTTTATATTATCATATAATGTTTTTTCTAATAACAAATTTGTTACAATACTTCCTATACCAAAATAAACTAATATAACATGGTATTTAAGTTAATGTTACGTTTTTATTATATAAGAGATGTAGAATGATATATAGAAAGGATACTTATGTCAACTAATCACTCTATGTAATCGTGTATATATTATGTACATTCTCTTTAGTAATGGATAAAGCTTTCCACCTTATATGGTATCAGAGCCAAGATCCCTAAATTTTTAAAATCTCTAGCCGCCACCAGTGAAAGCTTCTCTTCTCATGGCTAACAGCACTCCTTCCCCTGCTTTGAGTGAAACCATCGTAACAGAGACTACCACCCTTTTGAATGTCACCATGTCCAATGTTAGCAAACTCACTGAATCAAACTTTATCATGTGGAAACGACAAGTTTACGCTCTTCTTAACGGTTATGATCTTGCGGGGTATCTCGATGGATCTATTGTGCCTCCATCTCCCACCATCACTACTGAGACAGGTGTGTCTCTTAATCCAGCTTATCCAATATGGATACAACATGATCAACTGATCTACAGTGCATTAGTTGGTGCAATGTCGCTCTCGATTCAATTTCTTCTCTCCACGACATAAACATCTGCATCAATTTGGACCACTCAGTCTGATACTTTTGCGAAGCCAAGCAAAGCTCATATTCGTCCACTGCGTCATCAACTTAAAAATTGGAAGAAAGAAACCAAGTCAGTTCATGATTACTATCGTGGCCTCATCACTCGTTTTGACCAATTAGCACTCCTTGGAAAACCTGTTGAACTCGAGGAACAAATTGAGTTTCTCATCGACGGACTTACTGAAGACTTCAAGCCCATCATAAATCAAATTGAAGGCAGGGATGTGCCTCTATCACTTCCAGAGATTCTCGAAAGGCTGTTAAATCACGAGGTCAAACTCCTCACTGCTGCAACAAGTACTCCTCTTCCCATCTCAATTAATCAAGCCAATGTTCGAAACAACCGCAACTATAACTCTCGTGGTTCTAACCATCAGTACCGTGGTGATTATTCTCAGCAACGTTGTGACACTGGTGGCTCTAATAATTGGCAACAGTCACAAAACAACTCTCAGCGTCGGGATCAACGCAACACACGTGGTTATCAAAGCAAGTGCCAACTTTGCGGAGTTTTCAGTCATAGCGCACAATGTTGCTCACAGTTTCAAGTCATTAGAGGTCTGAATCAGCAGTACTAAGGTAATCAAAATCGTACTCAGTGGCAGCCAAGAGTGAATATGGCAGCCGGATCGACGTACAATGCAAACAACTGGGTTCTAGACTCCGGCGCGACTCATCACCTAACAACGGACCTATCCAATTTTGTTCTGCATCAGCCATACATGGGTGCTGAGGAAGTAACCATAGTTGATGGTTCAAGTCTCCCGATATCACATAGCGGTTCTTCTTATCTCCCTACTCTTACAAAAGATCTTGCTTTGACAAATGTTCTATATGTTCCGAATTTACACCGAAACCTTAATTCTGTTTATCGCTTGTGTAATGCTAATCGTGTATCTGTTGAATTCTTTCCAGCACACTTTCAGTTGAAGTATCTCAACACGGGGGCCCCATTACTCCAAGGCAAAACTAAGAACGCGCTGTACGAGTGGCCACTTCCAGGATCATCCATTCAATCTCTCTTTGCCTCACCAACACCAAAAGCCTCTCTTATTTCGTGGCACTCTCGCCTTGGTCACCCATCACCTTCTTTATTAAAATTAATTGTTTCACAGTTTTCTCTTCCAGTTTTTCCTCCCACTTTCAAAACTTTTTCATGTTTAGAATGTCTTATTAATAAGAGCTATAACCTACCTTTTTATTCCAACAATATTATTTCAGCGAAACCACTTGAATATATCTACTCTGACGTGTGGACGTCTCCTCTATATTCGATTGACAACTTCAAATACTATGTCATTTTTGTGGATCACTTCACCAAGTATACATGGTTATACACTTTCAAGCAAAAGTTTCAAGTCCGTGACACTTTTGAAGTGTTTAAAGCGTTAGTTGAGAACAAATTTATGACCAAGATCATCAATCTCTACTCAGACAATGGTGGGGAATACATTGCTCTTCGTCCCTTCCTCACCCAACAGGGCATATCTCATATGACATCACCACCACATTGATGTGTATTCATTTTAGCATATTTTATAGTTCTATTATAGCTAATCTTGGATCCATATTCGTAGCATATTCATCATTTTAGAGTACTTTTTGGTTCATTTGCATTGTTTGCACTTGCATTTCATACATTGTGCACTTTTTCAGGAGTATTG
>OVAX01004333.1:0-13846 GCA_900406405.1 Lepidium africanum | reverse complement strand
TACATGGACAAAATGTATCATGCACTGTATCACTAGTGTCGAATACTCGATACTTATAAACAAAGTTCGTGGTGGGAAAATTATCCCACATAGAGGTTTACAACAGGGTGACCCTCTATCACCCTATTTGTTTATCCTATGCACAGAGGTTCTCATTTCTAAATTACGGCTAGCTGAGCAACAAAACCTTATTACAGGTATCTCGATTGCCCGAGCTAGTCTGAACATCTCTCATTTGCTGTTCGTAGATGATAGTTTTTTTTTTTTTGTAAAGCCTCCAAAGAAAATGCCACACAAATTTCACATATTCTTAAAGAATATGAACCAGTATCTGGACAACAAATAAATTTTGATAAAGCATCAATTCAATTTGGACATGCTGTTCCGAACACCCACAAAATGGAATTACACCGGATCCTTGGAATTTCTAAAATAGGAGGGATAGGTTCCTACTTGGGTCTCCCAGAAAATATAGGTGGTGCTAAGACAAAAGTTTTTGCTTTTGTCCGTAAGAAGCTCCAGGAAAGAGTAAATAGTTGGTCTTCCAAATTCCTTTCTAAGGCTAGGAAAGAGGTTTTAATTAAATCGGTTCTTACAGCTTTACCCCCACATATGTGATGTCATGCTATATATTACCTAAAGCTGTCATATTTAAGTTATATTCAGCAATAGTGGATTTCTGGTGGTCAAATCTCGAAACCTCTAAAGGATTCCACTGGAAAAAATGGAAAACATTATGTAAGCCAAAGCCTGAAAGAGGGTTGGGTTTTAGAGCCTTAGAGGAATTTAACTCGGCTCTCCTGACCAAACAACTATGAAGATTAATTGACTTCCTTGATTCACTTTTTGTGAAAGTGATGAAGGGACGTTACTATAAGGATCAATTTCCCTTTTCGGCAAAAATGATGGCTTCCCCTTCTTATGGGTGGCGGAGTATTGTTTCTGTGAGACCTTTAGTCTCTGAAGGTATCATTAGGAAAATTGGTGACGGGAAAACAATTCGAATCTGGAAGGACCCTTGGATACCAAACACTTTTCTTAAGCCCGCTTATTCTCCCTATCCACCCTTATTCCCAGATATGACCATTGATCAATTCATTGATCGCAGTGTGGGCACCTGGAAAGAACTCTTAGTGCGTCAGTATTTTGAACCAAGTGATGTTCAAATAATTCTTGGAATCCAAATACCTCGGAGGCAAAGGCCTGACGTTGGCGTTGGCATTTTACTAATATCGGACGCTATTTAGTCAAATCTGGATATCAAACTGAATAATCTTTTTCTATATTAGAAGCAGGACAATTTGGTCCGAATTTCCAGGCATTGCATAAGAAAATATGGAAATTAAATTTCCCAAATAAAGAGCAACACTTTATCTGGCAAGTTTTATCAGGTTGTGTTGCTGTAAAACAAAATTTGTCTAAGAGGTATTAAGTGCGATACTAAATGTTCACAATGTGGTTTAGATAATGAAACCATTATCATGTTCTTTTTGAATGCTCACCTGCTCTCCAAAGTTGGGCTTTATCGGGTATATCTTCGGCGCCAAATAATTTCCCTGGGGAATCTATTTGATATAATCTTGATTATTTGTTCTGGTGGATACCAGACCAAGATGAAACAAAAATCTTCCCATGGATTATTTGGAATATTTGGAAAGTGAGAAATGATTTCTGTTTCTCAGGTCATGATTCTGACCCTCACCAAATAAATCTTCAGGCGGTAGCAGACCATAAAGAATGGTCTGCAGCCCGAAGTGAACTTAAGGTTTTTAGAACTTCCTTAGAAGTTCATACTGCCCTTAAAATGTTTCCATTGGTTATCCCCTCCACAACTAATCAAAGTTTCACAGGCTATAAAGACTTTGTAGACACTTCCTGGAAGAATACAGACCTTCGAACCTGCTTAGCTTGGTACCGTTTTCCAGATTCAGTGGAAGGAGAACACATGGGGGCTCGAGGAGTCCATCAGAGCCTTTCTGCTCTTCATTCAGAGGTTGAAGCAGTTCTATGGGCAATGGAATCTATCCTTGCACTTCATATCATGGAGGTGGAGATATCGACAGATTGTGAGACGGCCGTGCAGACAATTGATCATCCAGAGGAGTGGCCAGTTTTTCTACCTTACCAGGAAGAGTTCTCTAGGCTAAGATCCTTGTTTCAATATATCTCTCTTTGTTATCCCACGACAACTAAATCATAAAGTTGATTCTCTCGCCCACTATGTAAGGGAGAATGCTTATGATTTAGTGTTGTAACTCTATACCTTTGTGGTCTGATTATAATATATTTGTCGTTGACAAAAAAGAAAAAAACATCTTTTCGAAAACATTTAATTGTTCGAAATCCATTTATGTTAAGTGTACATTGAAACTTGTATTCGAATACTTGAAATTTATTGTTCAATTTATATTTTATAGCTTATATATAATTAAAAATATATATAATAACATATTAATTGTAGTATACATATACGAATTATATTGATTGTAATTATACATTTTGATTTTCTATACGTTTAAGACAATTTTGATTCAATTATTACCGAAAACCCTATTTCTATACTATATATATGTACATTACATTTGCTTCACAATTACCATTTACCTCTTCACAATTGTCATTTACCTCTAATAATCTTGCACAATGGTATCTAGATAAGGTATTTCTGCAAACATTTCCACTTTATATACTATAATCTTTATAATTTTCATATTCTAATGTTGTTGTTTTATATATTATTCATATTAACTATTTTTAATACAAATAATAGCCAATTTTTAAATTTGTCAGATTAGCTAAATCTCTTTATCGCTATATTGTTTCTACTAATTCTAGAGAAAATAGACCAAAATCGTTTATGTATAGGTTTATGTTGATGAGAAACCTTGATGCAAGATCCAATTTTTTAATGGAACAAAACTTCACATGTTAGAAATGATAAAAAAATATTATTGAAGCGAAGTTCTATCTCGGGATATAATTGGTCATATTGTGTTACCAAAATCAGATGAACTTTTCAATTCGATTGTATGTTTATGGTGATGAATTAAAGACTAATAATAATTTATTTATTTCTAATATTTATTTTCTTCAAATATTATATATTATGTAATATTATATTTTATAATATTCTATTTATGTTTAACTTTGTATTTTCTTCAATTATTGTATGTTTTAATTTATTTAAAAATTAATTGAATATTTAATAAATTCCTATGTATGGTCGGTAAGAAACTAATATATATATATATATATATATATATATAGTTTGAGATACATATAATTGATTTGTATTCTCTATAGTATATTTTTTGTAATCTTTGAATCCATCAATAATACATTGATTATAAAATTAATCGAATATTTAATAAAGTCCTATGCATTGTTGGTTTGATATAATAAATATGTATACATATTTTTGATTTGTATTGATTGTAAAATATTTCTTTGTAATCTTTGGATAAATCTATAATACATTGATTATAAAAATATATTTTAGATATAGTATTGATTATAATATTATTATGTAGCTATTGTTTTGTCAAGATTCTGAACTATATAATTAGAATCATTTATACGAAATATATCTAAAAACAAATTCCTTAGTATGATTATAGAATCAATTGAATATTTAATAAAATCCTATGTATTATTGGTTCAAAATCTTTTATATAATAAAAGGATAACAATAATTTAAAATTTTCTTACTACCGTATAGAATATTACATAGAATGCTATTGAATTTTACATTGTTTGTGAGGGTATTGTGGCGATATTATTTTTGTTTCTGAAGCATTTATTGATTAGATCATGATTAATTTTGTATTAAATCGACATATTAAATTGGAAATAATCTTTATGGTATTTAGAAAATTCAATTATTGTTGAAGGTTTCATCGAATCTTAAAAATTAAATAATAGAGATTGAAAAATTAAACTTTAAGATCTAATTTCCCATATCTGGTTATAAGCATTCGAAATGGTTTGTATCATTTCAANCCCATATCTGGTTATAAGCATTCGAAATGGTTTGTATCATTTCAATTAGAATATTCCAACAATACATTAATGATATATAGTATACATTGCAATCATATTAATTTTTAAAAAAAATCTATAATAATATTAACGTCGATTTCGNATCATTTCAATTAGAATATTCCAACAATACATTAATGATATATAGTATACATTGCAATCATATTAATTTTTTTAAAAAATCTATAATAATATTAACGTCGATTTCATAATCTTAAACAATTTGATTTTTCTTTACTATGAAAACCCTAATACACTACTATATATATGTCTATTACCTTTAGGTCACAATTGACATAAACATGTTCATAATAGTCATTCAGTTTTTATATTCTTCAACTATGTAAGAATGACTGATATAATAATATCAAATTCAACAACCAATTTTGTTATTTGTGCTTTGAAGTGTAATTTATTTTTATAAGTATAATATGATTATTTATTAGGATATTCGGATTAGTAAGAATAACTGATATAATATTCATACTAGTAAATATTTGATGAATAACTTAAAATATGAATAAATAAAAATATGTGTTTGATCGATAATCAAAACCCAAAAGAATAAATATGGATCTAAAAACCATGATTACGGGTTCAAAACACTAAATGAATACGGGTCTAAAAAGTTAAATGAATATAAGTCTAAAAACTTAGATGGACATGAGTGTTAAAACATAAATGAAGAGAATCAAAAAATTTTATATACGAAAGTTGTAATACATCAAAACCTAAATAAACATAGATAGAAAAATAGATTTCGTGTACAAAGCCGTTAATTATTATAAATTTATTTTTAATATATCAAATATATAAAAATTAATAAGTTTACATATACAAACTAAATCATAAAATGAAGAAAAGGAACACAAATATTATATAAATATTATGAGTAAATAAAAATAACTATATATACATATTAATTTTTCACAAAACAATATCTTGTGCACCGCACGAGTAATCATCTAGTATTTTAGTAAGAAAATAGGTGGTTTTAACTGGTTTACCCCTAATATAGTTAGTGCCAAAAATTTGAATTGGTGAGATATTCATGGCTAGATATGTAGATTGCTCGAAACCAATAGGATCGTCTCTTTGTTTGTAGACAATTGACCTAAAGAGTTGACGAACTTCGTAACAATCAACTTAAGAACTCAATTTCGTAGGCACTTCTCACTACCCAAATAAATATGAAAATTGTGTGTTTTTTGTAGTAGAACTAACATGTTCTAGATGATATCAACCCCACTATTTATTTAATTTCTTGATATAACGCCCAAAAATGTAGGTTTGTGGAGGACAAGGTGTCCTAGATTTGAGCTGATGTGTTTGTAGTAACAAGAATCGGCTGGATAGGTTAGAGATGACATCCAGAAGAGCACTATAAATTAACTTGTTTTATCGTCACCATAGAGTGTAAGTCAGATTGACTGAAACATGATTTGGAGTTGTGAGCGTCGGCGGAGGAGAAGTGATGGACCCATTGATGTATCCGTCGAGTTCATAACCATCAAGTAAACAATGGACTTGCCTATTCCATATAAAAAAATTGGAGGCATTCAATTTGGTTACGTTTGTCATATTGACGTTAAGGAGGGTTAGAGCATCCGAAACAATGGTTTCACTGGAAGTAAGGGAATTTGATGCCACTGAGAACACATAAGACAAAAGTGGCGACTAAATTGTAAATGATATTGATGGCTCTAATACCATGTAAATTTAGAAGTTGAATAATTCTCATTAATCACAAGTTTACAATATATATACGAATACAAGAAACCCTAAAGTAATATAGTTGTATTTACATTTATTAGTCTTTACTAATATTATCTATAAAAAAAATTCATATGTGCTAAAATGACATTATAAAGATTTTAATTTTTAATAAGTCGTATGTTTAACATTCACAAAAGCATATTATAGATTTTTAATTATGAAAAAATTGTTTTGTTTTCAAAAATTCTAAAAAACATATTTTTGAGCAAAACTTACAAATTTAGGCCTTTTGACATTTGTAAAACAATGTTTCAATATGTTTTTTCATTCACAAAAATTACAAAAGACATTTTCCATCTTTATTTGGGTTTGCTTAGTATTTTTCAGTTTATGATAAATGATAAATATTTCATCAACATGAGAATGGTTAGGATTTATCCTACGAGTTGGTTCCATGACAAAAAAATAATAACCATAGAAGTAAATTACAATGAGTCCATCGATAAGTCAAAAGTAATGACGCTTTCGAAATCAATGAAGTAATAAACAACTGAATGAGAAAGTAATTAACTGATAAAGGGCGCATATCAAACCACGGATGCAAAGGGAAAGGAAACTATTTACCGATGGTCCAAGAACCCGAGCTGTCAACGAAGTAATAACAGGAGAAAACACTTACGCTACCCGTGTCAAGTGAGCGCGTCTCAAGGTACTACCAATGAGATATTTGAGGTTTTAATCATACGAACCAAAGAAAATGAAAAGTGTAGTTTAATCTACAAAGCTCATTCCCGAGATCTCCTAGATCGAAGCACCACTTAACATATACAAGGTCATCCTAGCTCCTCCGAACATCTAGCAACTCGAGCCAATCACAAAACCCAGCTGAAATAAAAATACATGCACTCACTTTAATGTAGCCTCTAAATACCATGAAATGAACACTGGAAAAAAAATAACGACATCCTAAGGTAGGCAAAGCAGGAACAAGTCTGAACTAACAAATCCAAGAAGTTAAAAGAACAACCTTGTAGAAGAAACCGTCCTCGAGCTTACTACCAAGGAACATCCTTACCTACTTACCAAAATATGATAGCCCGAGAGACAAACTCAAAATTCTAGGGAAATAGGTACCCCAACAAGACTCCTTGTCGGCGAGATACATCAGCAATGCCATCACTCCGACATCACCGGAGAAAGCTTCCAAATCGCCCGTTGACCTTACATGTAAAAGAACGACAACGACAACGAGATAAACTACCAACGAAAAAAAATTCGACCAAGCTAGAGGCTACCAACCACTAAGACCGAACCAGAGTGCAGAGCACGAGATTCTACGTGCGTCTACCAGCAAGTCTACGAGAGGACTAGACAGCTAAGATGCACAGGGATGTACGATTTCTTTTTTGGCAGCAGTAGCACCGACAACCACAAAAGGAAATCATAATATCATCGAATTGCATGCTAGGAAAATGTCGACTACAAGAAGAGCGAGAGAAATTTGTATATCTATCTTTTCCAAAGTAAAAGTTGACCTTCTCTTAGTTACATGCAATGTTTTCAATTTCGATAGACGCTAGTTGAACAGCAAGGTAGCGAAGATAATATGGGAGTTAATCGAAAATTAGGGTTTTTTTTGTCAAACACTGAGTCACAACTGGTCGGTCCATTAGTCAACTAGTTCAGTGGTTTTTAGTCTAGTGGCAGCTGGTAAATCCACTAAGGCAGGTGCATTTGCACTAGACTTACTGGCTACCACTAAACTAAAAACCACTAGACTAGTTTTAGAACTTTTAATATTTTTGTTTATTTAATAATTTAGTATTAAATAACATAAAAACCTACATACTTAAAGAATTATTCAAGAGTTCGGAATCCCTCTTGTGGGCTTAGGACTCTTTAGTTATTTTAGAGTATTTTAACTCTGAATCATTAGAGCTCGGGTTCCGAGTATTTTCTTAATTCGCCGGATTCATTTTTTTCTTTTGTTTCTTATTTCCTTTTCTTATTGCTCACGGCAAAGGAACACAAGAAAATTCTAACTTAATTGTTCTCAAGTTTGATATCTGACGCTTCCTTAATACGTTGTGGTTTGTTGTTACTGTGTCTTGAGAAGATTTCTAAAGCACTTCAAGAAATTGTTGAAGAGAAGTTGATTCACTTTTGGGTACTCTGTGCGCGTGAACCAGGTTAAGGTGTTGTGGTGATTGATTGTTAAGATGTCTATCAATCATGCGATGCAAGTAATGTCCTTAGATGACAAGAAACCAATCAAGCTAAGTATTGTACCGAAGACTTGCACTGTTGAGCGAAACAAATGTAGCCTCATGGGAAGGCTGCTTAATCCTGGAAACCAGAAGATGGCAAGTTTTATACATGACATTCCAAGGCTTTGGCGTGTCTATGATAGGTGTCGAGGATTCACCCTATCGGAGATAAAGTTTTAGTTTGTATTTAAATAAGAGAATAATTTGCAATCAGTACTGGAGGCAGGGGCCTGGACTTACGAAGACTAGAGCTTGGTTTTGGAAAGATGGGAAGAGAAACCGGACGTGGATTATCTTCAAACACTGTCGGTATGGGTGAGATCCGTAATTCCTCTTGAGTGTTATGATGCGCATGTCACAACTGAGATGGCGGGTTGTTTGGGAAGGGTTTTGGAGTTAGCTATTGATCCACTTAAGCCTCAAAGTAAAAGCTATATAACCAAGCCTTGTGGGCTGGTGGTAATGGGCTTACGACTGTAAGTACCGCCACCATGGTTCGAGTTTTAGCCACTGCAAAATTTACCTGAGGGCTGCAGCTCTCCCGGATTTCAGTACGTCATCGGACAATGGGAGGTTGCTTCGATGCCACCGTAGGACAGCGGTTATACGCTGCTTATGGGCTCCGAAAGGGGTGTTGCTGGTAGTCTGGACACGATGCAGGGGGACGGAAAATGGTTCTATTAAACCCCAAGTGGACCAGGACACCCGGGTTATCAAAAAAAAAAAAAANGCCCCCCGGGTTAAAAAAAAAAAAAAAAAAAAAAAGTAAAGGCTATATACAGGTTTGTATTATTTTTGATGTTTCACGACCAGTGAAAAGATCTTAGGATTCAAACTCCCTTATGGCGGTGTCGTGATACTGAAATTTGAGTTCGAAAGAATTAGAAAAAGTTGTTACTATTGCCAAAGGTTGACTCATGATAAGATGAGATGTCCTTTTGTCCCTTATAACCGGCAAAATAATGCAACGATGGGAGCAAAAGATTCTGTCACAAAGAAGAAGAAGTTTTTAAGGAAGGATATCCTCTATTTGGGGTTATTACAAAGAGTGATGTGGGGATTGATGAGCATACGGGAAGACCAAGGATAGTTGAGGAGGTTTTAAACGTTCTCAGGAGCTACCTATCTGTACAAGACCCATCAGAAAGACAAGCTAGAATTGATCAGGTGAGGTGAAAGGTATGGAATATCAATGGTGATGCTTCAGAACAGAACTGGTGCTTATGACTTGAAGCTCCACAAATTGTGACTACAGAACTCGACAAGGGTAAAGGCTTAGTGTTATATTTTAAAGAACAAGGGAAAGAAACTCGGATAGAGTTTAAATTATTTGCTGCATCTTTTAAAGCTGCAAGGGCACACCATCATGGGAAGAAGGTCAATATTCCTGCCAATGAGGAGGCAAATAAAACTGCAATTGTCTCTAACCCAATGGTTTTCCAAACTGGTTCTTCTAGTTACGGAAACTCCAGGGTCAAAACTATGACGAATGGTTTTAGAAAACGACATAGTAAATGGAAGTGGCAACAATACAGAAAGAGAATAACTCTGTTCTATAAAGAGAAGAACGTGCAGCAAGAAGACAAAGAGGTTACTCCTAAACGTAAAGCAGACGTAAACGAGGGTGAAGAGAAGAATAATCAAGTGGCGAAACGATACAATGCAGAGGCAGCTTCAAAGGAGGAGTTGTCGGAGTCAAGATGAGCCTCTTGAGTTGGAATTGTCAAGGTTTGGGGAACACCTTGACAATCCAAACTTTCAGGGAGATGAGACGTGATTATTTCCCGGATATGTTGTTACTCATGGAGACCATAAACTCCATTAGTTATGTTTTGAAGTTCAAGGATTGACTCGGTTATAATGGTAACATGTTGTAGAACCCATTGGTTTGAGCGGAGGACTAGCATTATTTTGGAAATCTTCTTATAATGTTGTAGTCTTGTCTTTGAACAAACATATTATAGATATCCAAACCAAATTGGGTTTACTGGAGTTTTTTTGTTTCATTTGTCTATGGTGCACCGAAAAGAATGTACATACAAGAAGTATAGGATAAGTTGGTGAGTATTGGTTGTAATAGGGAAGAGAGATTGGTTAGTTGTTGGGGACATGAAAAAAATTTATGACAATTCTGAGAAGTCAGGTTGACCATAACAAGCTGAGTCGTCTTTCATACCTTTCCAAAATATGATCTTGGATTGTCGTCTTCGAGAGTTCGAGTTTATCGGAAACACTTTGTCATTGCTTGGTAAACGGAATGACATGGTCGGACAATGCAGATTAGATAGAGCATTTTGCAACACAGAGTGGCTTTAAATATGGTCAAGAGCTCAGAGTGTATATTGGGCTCGAATTGGATCAGATCACAAGTCTCTTTTGGTTAAGTATCTGGGTGATAATACAGTAAAGAGAGGTAGATTTATCTTTGATAAAAGATAGCTCTCACGTGCTGGTGTTAAAGAGGTGGCGACTAATAGTTGGCAACAAGTTTCAACAAATTCTGCAAATGCTTTATTGCTCTTACACGGCGAGTCATATGCGAGGAGATTAAACAAGCTGCGTTTAATATCAACGGCCACAAAGCTTCAGGAGCTGATGGTATGACGGGCGCGTTTTTCAAAGTTATTGGGACATTGTTGGTGAGCAAGTTACCAAGGAGGTCCAAGGCTTCTTTGAGAATGGTCTTATGCCTAAAGATTGGAACTACACTCAGTTGTGTCTGTTGTTAAAGATACATAACCCACAGAAATGACTGATATTAGACCCATTAGTCTATGTTATAAAATTGTGTCAAGGGTGTTAAGCCATAGATTAAAGACATGCCTCCCATATTTAGTTTCTGAATCTCAAGGAGCTTTCGTTGCCAGACATATCATCTCGGACAATACCTTGATTGCAAACGAGATGATACATGCACTTAATATTAATCCGAGATGCAACAAAGATTACATAGTGGTAAAGACCGATATGTCAAAGGCTTACAACCAGATGGAATGGTAATTTTTGAAGCTTCTGGTTAAGAAATGGGTTTCAATGTCGTGTGGATTTCTTGAGTAATGGAGTGCATCACTTCAGTTTCATACTCTGTGCTTCTAAATGGTGTTGTGCATGGTTTTATAAAGCTGGAGAGGGGAATTAGACAAGGTGATCCCCTCTCTCACTTTCTCTTGATTCAGTGTGCCAAAACTTTAAGTTGCATCATGAAGAAAGTAGAGAGGAAAGGTCTGTTGACAGGTCTTAAGATTACAAGCGAGAGTCCGTCGATACAATAGTTGTTCGCGGATGATAGTGCTTTTATTTGTAAGGCCACTTTCAAAGAATGTTCAAAGCTGCTACGATGTCTAGACTTATATGGAGCAGCATCAGGACAAGTCATCAATTCAGCAAATCTGTTGTAACGTTTGGCAAGAAAACAGATCCCATTACAAGAAGAATTCTAGGTTTATTTCTTGGTATCACGATGGAAGGAGGGGATGGGAAGTACTTGGGTCTACCGGAGAGTCTCAACGGTTCAAAAAGGGAAATTCTATCCATCATCATAGAGAGGATAAAGAGTAAATTGAATGGATTGTGAGAAAAGTCTATATCCCTTAGCGGGAAAGAGATTTGGATTAAATATGTTGCTAAATCGCTATCCGTCTATACCATGTCATATATCAGCTTACAAAATTCCAATGCCAAAAGTTAACAAGTGCGATTACAAGGTTTTGGTGGAATAGCAATGAGAACAAGAAGAAGGTTCGTTGGGTATCATGGCTGAAAATGTGTAAACCAAAAGATAAGGGATGTTTCGGATTTCAATGATATTGGTGAATTCAACCAATGTTTGCTAGCTAAGCAAGCTTGGAGGTTGTTAACAGACCCACAATCTCTAATAGCAAGGCTGTATAAGGCCAACATATTTCCCCAATAATGAAGTTTTGGAAGCAGGTGTTGGACCAAGATCATCATCATATGCGTGGAGAAGCATCTCTCATGGAAGGGTCCTGCACAAACGTGGTTTAGTAAGGTCTATCAGAGATGGTAGAAACATTATGGTTTGTTTAGATGGATGGATTTTTGATGAGGTCCCACGCATACCGATTAACAAGGAAATGAGCATTGATTTAAATCTCTCAGTTGTGGACCTTATTACTTCGGATATGGAGTGGAATAGAGCAAAGTTAGAGGAGCTATTTCCTCCTTGTGATGTTGTTCGTATCGTATCTTTTCTGCCTATTAAAGACACAAATGATTTCTGGAGTCGAGCGTACTCTAAAGAAGGGAGTTACATAGTCCGTAGTGGTACTTGGGTTACCTCACAGCCTGTAACCTTTACTGATACAGATTTTACAGAAACTCAGAGGGTGAACAACTTTCTCTGGAGAGTTTTATCAGGTGCATTGGTTGTGATAGAACGTCTTGCGGCTCACAGTATAAACGTGGATCAGACTTGCAAGGTTTGCAACCAAGAAAAGGAATCATTTGACAACCAAGAAAAAGAATCATTTGACCATGTATTATTTGTATGCTCTGTAGCTAAACAAGTTTGGAGAGTTGCTGGTTTCGCAAGTCTAGTTGACTCTCTTGACGTTGGACTAGAATATCATATGGAATATTTCTTAAAGATTGCAGAGACAAAAATGACTGATTGTTCAAAATGCCAATCCATTCTGTGGATTATATGGGAAATATGGAAACAAAGGAATGAGAATGTCATTGCAAATAAAGCCTCCGACACAAATATTTTGATTACCAAAGTAGTCGATGAGGCAAGTAAATGACATACAACAAATGAAGCTTCCCCTACATCAGCAATGTTTCGAAATGCTTCTGGGAGAAAACAAAAATGGTCACGACAACAATCTGGTTGCTTGAAGGGTAATGTGGGTGTTGCGTAGATGAAGGCTCCTTCGTTGAGTGGTATATCGTGGATCAGCAGAGACAGTTGCGGTTTTGTTAAACATCACGCTAGTGATGCTTTGACACCTTCATAGTCACGCATAATTGCAGAATGGATAGCTTTGTTGTGGACCATACAAAGTGTGTCAGACCTTAGATATGAAATATTGAGATCTGGACTGTATGTGACAGCATTGTGGATGCAATTAAGAGACCAAATCTTTAGCCGAGATTCAAGATGTTCGTAGTCTCAAGTGATCTTTTAGTTCTTGTGAGATTAGACTATCGTCATATCAAGCCAATGTTTCAGCTAGACGCATTGCTAAAAGTGTCACACGAGGTGCAAGACTCACATCTTATCTCGCGGTTGGAGCGCCATCATGGTTGGCGACGTCAATTGCAGAAGATAGGAATTTTTCTTTCACAATAGGCTCTGATTAATTCATCTAGCTTTGTTTGTGCTTGAGTAGCAATATGCTCATTTGTTGTTTTAAGTTTCACATGTTGGTTCTGAACCTCCAAGGGAGACATTTTTTTCAATTTATATTATATCATATGACAAAAGAAACATAACAATCTACCTTGGTGCGGTGATTAATGTGTTGTATTTGACTTTGGAATAATGATTTATTTTTTTTTGTCAATATTAGACCAAAATCAACCAGTGTTCCTAAATAATATAAATGTTATATAAGTGTTGGGATTAGATCCGGAAATGTGCAAATGTATCTATTTTAATGGGCTAAATGCTGGAGTAATAGTTTAATTCATAAGAGTGTTGTTTTTCACTTTTTTTTATTTCGTTTTTATCAATTACACGTCATCTTCTTCACAAAGCTTTTGTTGATTAAAATTTTTTATACAACCCTAAAAATTGACAGCTATTCATTTTATATCATTATATCTAGTGTTTTGTATATTTATACAATATATATATATATATA
>OVAX01004332.1:1062-13846 GCA_900406405.1 Lepidium africanum | reverse complement strand
AATCAATTATAATTTTGAATTATACTAAAATCCAAAATAATAATTGAAATTAAATAACATAAAATTTTCATATTGAAGATTTACATGTAAATGGTATATGTTTTGATGATTAAGTTTAAAATTGTATGATGTTATACATTTATCACTAGCCTCTAAAGTATCAAACTTTCTTTGACTATATAAATATAGCAGATGTACAGCACAATGACTCCAGTCACGCACTACTATATTACAACTCAATTTTGACTATGATTATAATCATAAATTTGTCAAAAATTAGTTGTTTTGATAAATTTTGATCAAATTTGAGAAGTCAAAAATCATCAAAAAGTTGAATTGTTTTTTAGTAATGTATATATTAATCATCAAAAAGTGGTCACAATATTTTTTTTTTTGATTATTTAATGACTAAATATTTAATTCGTTTTGATAAGTTTTTAGTCACAATTATGTTGACCAACATTTTGATCAAAAAATTTTGGTCACAATATAACATATTTCTTGTATTAACTAACCAACGCGATAGGCTTAAACGAAGCATTCGAGAATTTGGTTGGTATTAGAGATTATATTCTCTGTAACTTATTTTTTATCTTTACCGGTTATCACTTATGATTTTTGTTGATATAATCACTCAATAAGTATCTGGTTGCATCCGGTTTAGTATTATATGTTACGCTTATGTAATAAAAAAACACTCACACTCTAAAAAACTTGCTGGATTCTGACTGTAAAATCAGAAAAAACGGTTACAAAATCGTTATTTCAAACCGATTTTGACCAGATTTGATTGGTCGGTTTGAGATGGTCAACAATTCAAAACCGGTCAAAAACGGTTAGAAAATTCTGATCGTTTTCCAACCGGTCAGTTTTAATTGGTATTTTATAATGGGTGAAGTGGTCAGTATTTTGTGACAGAAAAATGGTCGTTATTTTGTAACGGGAAAAATGGTCGGTATTTTGTGACAGGAGAAGTGGTCGGAATTATGTGAGGGGTAAGTTGATCATAACCGGTCGGTTTGGGTCGGTCAAATATGGTCGAGAATTTGTGACTGTTATTGACCACTTTTGAATTTTTTTTTTCAAAATTATATTTTATTTCAGAATAACATTAATAAATTCAAAAATCTAAAATATAAAATTATAATTACAAATATTTTTTACAAAACTAAATAGTTAAGAACTTAAAAATGTAATCTATGTGTTTCCCAGAGTACCAGAAGTACCCGCTCCTAAGTTTCCGAAAATCCTGAAAAATTCTCAAAAATTGACCGGAGTCTCTCTAATTCCCTTATAAGATCATTCGTGTGGGCTTTCTACTTCTTCCAATAATCCCCAAAATCTTTCGTCTAACTCATGCTATTGACGCTTTAAGTTCTCGGTTTTTGTCGTGAACGAGCTCGACTCGTTCTGGCTATGATAGCTAGCTCAGTCAAAAATGTGACGGAACTCCCTCTGGCGTAATGAGATGGACGACCCCCCATGGACGGCCTTTAGATCGAGGAATGAACTGGAAAAAATGACAAAAATAAATAATTTGGTCAAGTAAAAAATAAAAATAAAAAACTATTATGTTTATAATACCTCGATCATGATTTTGCCGATCAGAATTTTGTGATAGGACTACTCCAGTCAGAAATTCCGATCAGCATTCGGTATTATTTCTTGTAGTGTCATCGAACGATCAATCAAACAATTAAGAATTTCATTTCACTTTTATCATTCTCTCTACAATTCTGTTTCACCATGAATAATCTCCACTGATTTTTAGTTCTTCGAGGTAACCTTTCTTGGTTGCCGTCTAGTCTGTTAATCGCCATTCTTCGATCTCTCAGAGAGAGGTTCTAGACTTGATTACTATCTATTCACCGACCTTCTGTAACCGTTGGTCCCCATAAGATCGGCTCTATGGTCTATGTCTTATCAACCCGAGCAAGTGTCAGGGCATAACCTATTTAATCTGATCCAGTTTGGTCCCATTCTTTTTACTTCAACTCGGATTCAGATTTCAAGAAATATATCATGAACTATCATTTACAGTCACAACAACAAATATCAACAAATTTCTTCATATCAACAACTAGCAACTGCGTCTTCCTACTTATCTTTGAAGTAAATATTCCGGTTGCATTTTGTGAAATTATAAGAACTACTCTTCTTATTGATTTAGAAACTTGTTCAAAACTAAACCTTTAATCTGTACTTTGAATGATATAACTACTTACATAATTTGTAAAATTATACAGCCATAACTATAATACATAAACATAAACATGTTAAACTTGTAAAAGAAACAAATACATTATCAAATGCACATAGAAAAACTATATCAAAAATATAAAATAACTTTAATATGTTTTAAATGCATTTTTAAGGAAATTTACGTAGCACACTTCACATGAAGTTTACTCGGTGTAGACTTCATTTGAAGTCTACTACGAATAGACTTCATATATGAAATCTACTTTGAATGAGCTAACTAGCTATATTATTTCTAAAATTTACACAGACTTAAATATAATATATAACCATGTCAAACTTGTACAAAAGCAAAAACAAGTATCAAACACACTTCAATTGAACTCTACTTTATTTTAATAAATAATGAACATTTTAAATTTAAATGGCATACTTCACTTGAAGTCTGTGAGATTCGCAGACTTCTCATTAAGTCTGGAAATGAAGTCTATGTTTCGCGTGAAGTCTGCGGTTTTTTTGGTCAATATTTGTTATTTTCGGTCAATTGCATAACTAACCCCCTTAACAAAAAGTAGAGTTCAAATGAAGTCCACAGACATCATGAGAAGTCTGCAGAAAACATGTGAAGTCTGTAGAAAAAGTCAAATTGCTGGTCAATTACAAAACTAACCCGAATTTACACAATCTTCTAGTAAAGTCTGCGAGAATTACTTTTTTTTTGTGTTCAAAGAAAAGCATGCAGACTTCTAATGAAGTCACTACTCTTTTAACCCAAAAAATTGGTCAATTGCAAACCAACCTCTGTGTTGACTGGCAGACTTAACGTGAATTCTACTTTTAGCTACAGACTTAACCTGAAGTTTGCTCTCTGTAAATTCCGAAAATATGCAAAAACTTAGGTAGATTTGAGTTAAGATCATGGTCCAAACTACCTACAACCAACGACAACTAGATCTGCTCCATTAAAACTGAAATCAGTACCCAAAAACAATTCAGTCGCCAATTTGTTACTCCAAAAGAAACATTAACTCTCTCTTCTTCTTTTTTCAAAGAACTCTCAGTCTTCCTCAAGTAAGAAAAAATTAACTATAGATTAGCGAATTATGCATTTTTCTAAATTTATGTTTTCATTCTTTTAATTCGAGTCTATCTGATATCTCTTCTCTTGTTTCATATGATATTCAGGGAATTATGGTTTTTTGTAACGTATTGATAAATTATTCGTTTGAATTATTAATAAAGTTGGGAGGCTAACTGGGAAGGTCCCTGTATAATTGCTAAAGTCGTCAAACCTGGAGTATATGAAATTGCAACAATGGAAGGAGTAATGATCCCACGAAGTTGGAATTCCATCAACCTCAAACACTACTACTTCTAAAGGAAAACACCAACATGGCGTCATATGATGCTTCTTATGATGCATCTTAAAAATATCTAAGTTGTAATCAGAACTACATTTTGGCTTGATCTCTTCGGGGTACGTAGGTAACCTTTGGGTGCAGCTAAAAATATAAAAAATTCATATCTTTACAAAAAAAGCGGGTCCAAGACCCCTACTCTCCAAAAATTCTTAATAAAAAGGCCGAGACCCTAGTCTTAAAATCTCGCAAGCATCTTTTGAGTATTAAAATCTCAATCAATTACTATCTATCTTAAAAACTCATACAATCTAAGTCGAGTCTAAAAATCTCGCAAACATCTTCTGAGTCTTAAAACCTCAAAGGCCGAGACCCTACTCTCAATTCAAGTCGAGTCTTAAAATCTTGCATACATCATTTCTGAGTCTTAAAACCTCAAAGGCCGAGACCCTACTCTCAATTCAAGTCAAGTCTTAAAATCTTGCATACATCACTTCTGAGTCTTAAAACCTCAAAGGCTGAGACCCTACTCTTAAATTCAAGACATGTCTTAAAATCCCGATCACTCTAAACTAATTTAAATAACCCCTCTTTGAATCATTAGGAAAGGCAAAGAAAAACACTTCCGAAAGTCTAGTCAATAAATCTCGCTGAGTCCCATATGCTCGCTCAAACAAAGCCAAGTCAAAATCTCACCGAGTCCCATATGCTCACTCAAACAAAGCCGAGTCGAAATCTCGCTGAGTCTTAAAATCTCGCTCCCATAGTCGAGTCATAACATTCTCGCACAAATAAGCCGAGTCATAAAAATCTCGCCGAGTCTTAAAATCTTGCTCAAATTAAGCCAAGTCACAAAATCTCGCATACTTTAAACTAAAAACTCTCACCATATCCCAAAGATTCAAATATTTTTATACGAAAGATAATTCATTCATATTAAAAAGAAAAAAAATATATACAAAGTCATTATATGGTACCCCGATAATACAAATGGTACTAAAAGCTTTTAAAAAAAGAGAAAAGTTGGAAGCAGCTTCATCCTTCAATGTCAATATGGTCATCACCATCTTGCTCGGATTCAACAGCCTTATCATCCTCGACAACCTTTGCAAAAATAATATCTTTGTTTGAGCCAAAATGATCAAAACCTCAGATCAGGACAGAAACAATCTCAAAACCCTTAATACTAACTTTTGGACAGTCATTGGATCCGAGAGCAGGAACCTTATTTGGATCCGGTCCATAAGACTTCAGCTTCTGAAGATCCAAAGCAGTGTCCTCCAGTTTTGAAGATTCTCCAACCTTGAAAGAGGGCATTTCTAAATCGTCAAGAAAAAGAGAAATCACATTCTCTTTACTAACGGGCTCTTTATACTTCTTCAAGTTAGTAAAGAGTGTATCAATCAAATCTTGAGGCATAGAAACCTTCCTCTTTAACAAGGTCTGGACTGCATACTCACATCCGCTCCATTGGGTATAAGCCAAGCGATTAGATAGTTACGAAGCAAGACCTTGAAACCGTGCCGATATCCTCTGAAGATGTCCATACAAGCAAACTGAAAGAAATCAATCAAAGCTTTAGAAATGAGACAGAATCATGAAAGAATTTGCAATTCAAGACTCACCTTTGACAGAATCAACCCCATTTTGAAGACGAATTCACACACTTTGCTAACTCAGCAGCACTAACAGCAGCTTCTTGTTCTTCAAATACAGACTTTGAAGCATCCTTAAGGACAGAAATCTCCTTTTCATAATTTGAAGACTTCAAACACTCCGCTTCTAACTCGGCTGTTACCCGAGTTAAATCATTTTGAACACACTCAAGAACAGAAGTTGCTTTGAGCGCCTTTAGCCGATATGCTCGGCTGCAATAGCCATCATTTTCTCCTTTCTGAAACAAAATTTGTTCAATTAAGCGACAAACTGAAAAAAATGGAGAAGGAACAAAATATGAGTTTTCTACTTAAAGATTAAAAGAAAGGAGAAATGTTGAGTCTCCAAAACTCACTAAGAATGCTGATTTAGCAGTTTCAATGTATTCTTCCTTATTAAGCATCTCAGAAGAAGGAGGAAGAAGATATCCCTAAAAAATCTATGAGATAACGCATCAAGTCGGCACCTTCATAGTCGCAGTCTTTGATCGGGTTAGGATCATTAAAGCGAAAATTGAAATCGAAGTTCTTAGCGACTTTACTCCTCTTTGGAGAGGTTTGAACAAGAGGGGGGGTATCTTTGTGTTTATGGGTCACCCTCCTCGCAGCTTCAAGAGCGGTAGAGCGACCTGCAACCACTGAGCAACGTCTAATCACCTCATCACTCAAACGTTTAGCAAAAGAAAACACAGATGCCTTTCCTGAAGAAGGAGGATCAACTCCCGACTTCTTTGTTCTCTCGGATCTTTTCTTAGAACCCGAGTTCATAGCTTTAGAAATTGGAACTTCATCAGAAAGTTCATGGATTTTGACAAGGGTTTTTAGTCTTCTTCCTCTTAGAAGACGGGGAACCCTCAGAACCTTTGCCGACCTTCTCATCATGAACAGATATGATCTTAGAGGCCAACACATAAACTTGGGAGGCTTCAGAACTGGCTCCAGAAGCTTCAGGGATTATAAGTGACTGCACTTGAGCAACCAAAGGGACGGGATCCTCATTCTGAAGCTCACCAACTTCAACAGGAGGAGAGTATCAATCTTTAAGAAGAGCTTCAAGATCTCCAAAGACACTCGGCATGACAAAATCATCGAGACTCATTATGGTTTGAAGTTTTCCTAAAAAAAAAGGGGAGCAACATATGCAAGAAAATTATCTAAAAGAGAGAGGAACTAAAAATAATAATAAACAAGACTTAGACCTTTTAAGAGGAGAATCTACCTGAAGAAAGAAGAAGAAATACTGTCTCGAGAAGACCGTCGGGCAGGAACTTCTAGTTAAGCCGGGGAATTTTACAAAATTTCCCAATCAAGTCCTTCAAATTTTCAAGGAGTGGGCGAGAAGAAAAATGTTTAACTGCAGGAGGAAAACAAAAGACTATAAGATAAATGAGAAACGACTACCAAAGACTGCCTAGTATAAAACACCTAAAATCTATCGGGATTCTCTGTCCACGGAACTAAAAACTCCAGATGATCAGTCGAATGAAAAATTTCAGAAGGAAGCACAAAGAAGTAATGACTTTTCCAATCTGTAACTTTAGATGTTGAACCATCCAATAAACGAACTCAACTCTTTGCCCAAGCAAAGAAAGTTCCTCTTGGATTTTTAGTCACACAAAGTTGGTCATGTCCTCAAAAAATTGAGTAGAAACTTCAACACGAGCAATGCCACCCAAAATTAGGGCTCCAAGAATATTCGCTACTCTAGAAATTCCAAGTTGAGTCAACACTATCCGACGAGTGGAGCAATATTGTGGAAGAAGATCTGGGACTGGAAGCCATATCTTCGCCTCTGTAAACCACCAGTCATAAATCACGATGTGTCCTTCTGGTGCAGACCAAGGATGAGAATCAGGATCAGGAAATTTAACTTGAACCTTCTTCATCGCAGGGCAACACGAATAAACTTTCTCCATCTTCCGCCGGTCAATAATCAAAGGACCAACTTCTAAATGATCAAGGATATCGACATAACCATCAGAATGATTGCTCCGAGTCAAAGAATTTCTGCAAGTTGAAGAAGAATCGGATTGGGAATTTCGAGATTCTGATTCAGAACTATGGGATTCAAAATCGGAATTGGATCTAGATTTATTTTCTTCCATTTGGAAAAAACTAGAGAAAAACAAACCAAAATGCAAAATGGAGACTAAAGGAAAAAAGGGAGAAAGAAGGAGAATTTACCTTTTTAAAAAACTCATACGATAGTAAAAAGTGAAGCGGAAAGTGTTGTATTTATAGAAGAATTTACCGGCAGTTGAAACAACGTCAAGCAGTAATTAGTAAGTAGTATGTCAAAACCGTTCAGTGCTCTAATCAAAATCTGACACATTGACCGAAGATTCTAGAAACGGGAAACTCAACCGACTCGGAAATTCCTAAACGTAATTTTCCGAGTCTGGGGGGATAATTGTTGGAGGTGGATCCGAGATCCTACTTTGGTCCACTGAAAACAATCATCGAGAAATTACTAAGTGCTGAACTCGAAAAAGTCGTCCACATCTCATCTCGGCAATATGATGACAACTCGGAAGAGCTCCTTCTCGGAAGACACGTCATCAACAAGAAAATGGAAGTTTTCCTAATCGAATATGGAAAACTTCCTAAAATCTAGGGAATTCGTTATGATCTTAACAAATTGTAATATTTTTTTATTGGATTAGGATTGTAAACACCTCTATAATCTATAAATATAGGTGAAGGTCCTTTAAACAAGAGACCTACTTTTTGATTCTCACTAAGCAATAAAACCAACTCGGCATTGTTCATTGGCTACAAATCTCCTTCTTAAGGTGCCCAGTCTTCCCTCTATTGTAAAACAGAAAGATCGAAACATATATTGTACTAGATCCTGCTGAACATGCACTAAGCTATTTTATATTTTTGTTAAAGTATATTTTTAGCTTGACACTGAAAAATAAAATATCAAGAATGTTAGATCGAACTTTGAAATGCATGAACATTTATGGTTTGAGTTTAGTAATTCTGAAATTTAGTATGATGTAACTTTTTTACTATTTTTAGTTATCCAATGTTATAGAGTGATAAGAATTTTTATTTTTTATTTTCATAATATATATATATATATAAAATGTCTTAAATCTAATTATATAATAATAACAATATTATTTATTATGTAAAACCTAATATTATGGCTAGAGATGTAGAATACCAAAACACCATATTTGGTGTACGAGTTGAGATGGCCTAAGCAATATAATAATGTAAACTTAAGTCATATTGACCGTTGTCTATTAAGATATTGAGTCAATAACGTGAAAGATAAGTCATAAAAACTAGTGATTAGTGAATATAATTATGACTTTCAGACAGTTGACTGCTTGACTAATATGGCATCAGTCTAGACGGCAACTTAATTTATCTATGCTACTCACTTTGAAGGAGTTAGAAAAACAGTCCCTGGATTGTGATGTTATAGCTTTTCTTGCGTTGATATTAAGATTTTTGTTTGGCTATGTATTTATGTGATCGATATAGCTGAGTTAGAGACTCTCATGTCTTAACTCTGACTGTTCATTTCTAGTGTATAATCTTAATAAAGTATAAAGAGTATATTATAGATGTTCATTTCTTCTTTTTTCAATTTAATTCGATCTTACTAGCTTGGTCTAAGAAAAATATCGAATGAAAGAATTATGTTTGTGAATTAATTAATTATGTAGTGAAATTTCATTTTTATTTTTTTAAGTGTTGCATACCGTCTTTGGGGGCAAATAATTCAGACACTACATGATGTCTAAAAGTAATAAAGTGAAATGATTTAGATTTTGGATAAGTTTGCCAGTCTCCTCTATGGTCAGTGATGCGTCATGTCTGTAACAATGACATCGTAGCTATTTCAATGTAAAGCGCAATTTGTTTTGCTCATAAATACTTTACAAAACTTGTCTCTGTATTTTACCAAAAAAAAATCACTCTTTTTTAAAGAAGAAAAAAATGAGCTCTAAAAATAGTTTTTCTCTTTTAATTCTGTTACTTCTGTCTGCACATCTCAGAGTTTCAAGCTCTTGTCCAAAACAATGTGGAGGAATCGACATTCCGTACCCGTTTGGAATCGGAAAGGGTTGTTATCTCGAGAAATGGTACGAAATTGAGTGTATTAACTCTGTTCCTTTTCTTTCCGTTATAAACAAGGAAGTCGTGAACATATATCCTTGGAGTTCAATAGAATCTACAAACGATGCATCAATACGCATAAAAAACCAAATAACTTCAAATGGATGTTCAAGCAACGGAGAAGAGTTGGAATCAGTTTTGAATCTAACAGGTACTCCTTTTTACATTGGTTATCCAAATTCACTAATATTGGTTGGTTGCAACAATACAGCATCATTGACACATACCGAACCAAACATGGTGGGATGCACATCTAGTTGTGGCACAAGATACCATACATCTACACAAGATATTCTTGCACTAGTCAGTTGCTATAGCATGTATGGCTACGACAATGACCAGTACTCTTGTAATAGACGCATTGCGAACGACACATCTTGCAATGGTGTTGAATGTTGCCAGACATATATGCCTAATGAGGTTCAACAAATTGTTGGTGTGAGAATAGATAACGACACGACAACCAGAGGGTGCAAAGTTGCTTTCCTAACCGACGAGGAATTTTTCTCAAATAGAGCTAATCCTCAAAGGCTTTATGCAAAAGGATATAGTACGATTAGTCTTGGATGGTTCATTCAGACAACGAATCGCTCATTTGAAGTCATTTTGGGATGCAGTACTATGAAAGAATACAGGAGTCTGAGAAATAGTGAAAGTGGAAGAATGTACAACATAAAATGTGCATGCGACTACGTGGCTCATCTAAATTATTTATCATGCATATGCGGTAATGGCTACGAAGGAAACCCATATGTTCCAGGTGGATGCAAAGGTTTGTAATGAGTGGTCTATAATGCACAATATAGTTTTTATTCAATGTGTTGACTAAATTTTCTTTATTATTTGAAAACCAGATATTAATGAATGCGAAACTTGTATGGGAGGCACATGCGTCAATTTGCAAGGAAGTTATAAGTGTGTGTATACGTATGGGCGTCACACAAATCATCGATCTCTTGCTATAGGTCAGTCGTGCAAATTTGTATTTCATATATTATAGTTACAATTGTGAATGATCAACATTTATAGCATTGTTTTGTTTTTGGTTTTTTTGCCCCTGTTTGAAACCTTGAATCCGGATATTTTAATCAAGGAAATCAACAAAACATGTAGTTAATTTTCGTCCAAGTTGACTAGATTCGTATATAAATTGGTTAGGTCTATGAAAGTTCATATCTAAAGGGGCACGAGTTGTAATTAAATTTATGGGAAAAAATTTATCAATTAAACAGACAACTTACAAAATTCGACTGATTAAAATATGAAATCCGGACTTGCTTAATTAAACTTTCAATTTAATGTTGACTTTTGAAAAAACATCAAAATTTGGGTTAACTCGGCCAATTGAACATTCCGATAATCCCAAATCAAAATTTTCTCTAAATTCGAAAGCGAAATCGCTTTTTAAAAGTTCGATTCAGTCTTTATCTTCCTTTCAAAGAACCACTAAGCTTGATTTTCTCTTTTCTTTCAAGAATGAGCTCAAATATATCGGTTTGAAATGTTGTCTCTGATACTTCAAACTAACAAATTTGAGCTCATTCTTGAAAGAAAAGAAAAAATCAAACTTAGGGGTTCTTTAAAAGGAAGATAATAACTGAATCAAATTTTCAAAAATTGATTTGGCTTTCGAATTTAGGGAAATGTTCGATTTGGGATTATCGGAATGTTCAATTGGCCGAATCAACCCAAATTTTGATGTTTTTTCAAAAGTCAACATTAAATTTTAAGTTTAGTTAACCAAGTCCAGATTGCATAGTTTAATCAGCCAGATTTTGTAAGTTACCTATTTAATTAACAATTTTCCCTTAAATTTATATACAAAATTAGTCAACTTCCACGAATAGTTTCAGAGGTTAAACGTCTTTACTGTTAGTTAAAGAGAATTATTTTCCAGGAATTCTTAATATATTTGGTTCAAGTCATAGTTCATATATATATATATATATATATTATCTGGGTCAAATCGTGAAAGTTGGCATTCTTTTTTGTTGTTTTCCATGTCAAAATTATACTATTAATTTACTTTATTTTCATATTTCTGATTCACAGGACTTGGTGCGAGTTTTGGCTCATTGATATTTGTTGGTGGAATATACTTGTTGTTCATATTTATTAAAAAGCAAAGGAGGTTACACCAAAAGAAGAAGTTTTTCAAGCGTAATGGTGGTCTATTGTTACAACAACAATTGAGTTCAAAGGAAGGCAATATCGAGAAAACAAAAGTGTTCAGTTCAAATGAATTGGAGAAAGCTACTGAAAACTTTAGCTTAAAAAGAATACTTGGTCAAGGTGGTCAAGGTACTGTGTACAAAGGAATGCTTGTTGATGGCAGAATCGTAGCAGTTAAAAAGTCTAAAGTTGTTGATGAAGACAAGCTTGAAGAGTTTATCAATGAAGTTGTCATTCTTTCTCAAATAAATCACAGAAACATCGTAAAAATTTTGGGATGTTGTCTTGAAACAGATGTCCCAGTTCTTGTTTACGAGTTTATTCCTAATGGTAACCTTTTCGAACATCTTCATGATGAGTTTGATGATAACACAATGGTTACATGGGAAGTACGTCTTCGCATTGCTGTGGATATTGCAGGAGCTCTTTCATACTTACATTCGTCTGCATCATCTCCAATATATCACAGAGACATCAAGTCTACAAATATAATGTTGGATGAAAAATATCGAGCAAAATTATCTGATTTTGGAACTTCAAGATCGGTAACAGTAGATCATACCCACTTGACAACGGTAGTTTCAGGTACGGCCGGATATGTGGATCCAGAATATTTCCAATCAAGCCAATTCACTGATAAAAGTGATGTATATAGCTTTGGGGTCGTACTAGTAGAGCTGATAACTGGAGAAAAGTCAATTTCTTATTTAAGATCTCAAGAAAACAGAACATTGTCAACTTATTTCCTTCAGGCAATGAAAGAGAAGAGACTTTTTGACATTATCGATGCTCGATTACGAGATGGTTGTAAGCTGAATGAAGTGACTGCAACAGCAAAAATTGCAAAGAAGTGTCTGAATCTAAAAGGGAAGAAACGGCCAAACATGAGAGAAGTGTCTATGGAGCTAGAGAAGATTCGATCGTCCCAAGGAGATATGCAACAACACGAGTATATTAGTGAAAACGAGGAAAAGGAAGAGGAACAAAAAAAAGGAATATGGAAAGTTAACAACCAGATGGAATCCTCCAACAATGTTATTTCTACAGTCCCAACATCTCAATGCAATAATGTTGATTCATCGTCACAGTCATGGTCGGATGTTGAACCTTTGTTTCCTCTTCAAACATGGTAAATCTTTATTCTCACAGTAAAATTTGATAGTCTCATGTTTTTTGGTTTACGTTTGATCCTTGTTTGTATCCACTTCCCAATAAAATTGTAAGAGCTATTTTTTTATTTTAATTACTTAAATCTCTTTTGAA